>JBBPPP010000245.1:0-18802 GCA_038092075.1 Leccinum fuscescens | reverse complement strand
GGAAGAAGGTCTCCGAACGAGTCTCTTTGAGCGGGCGAAAGATGACGAGATCGGGGAGAACAAGGCACTGGGTATCATGCTCAAAATGGGCTTCAAAGTAGGCCAATCCTTGGGTCAGACCGAGAACCCACCGCTAGCCCGCGATGCGTCTCCCCCCGTCCCCGAGTCGTCGAACGATGCACGAGAACCGAGTCCCACCGGCGAACGACGGTATGCATCGTCAGATCCGTCCCACAGAGCCGAACCGCTCCCCCTGAATGAATGGACAGGTTCGTCGTGATATCGTCCACCGTCCACCGCTCTCATCCTGTTCGCAGGCAAGAAAGGCATCGGCCTAGGGAAACGCCCCAGATCGCCCGGCGCCTCCGATCGTATCGCAAAGATGGCAAAGATGGCCGAGGAATCCACCGAAAAGGAGAGTTTCCGAGACTTTAGCCGCCGAGAATATGAGGAAAGGCGCGCTGAAGGCCGTTTGGCGCCTGCGCAGCGGACCTGCATGACCCTCGACGAAACGGCGGGTATCACGGTTCGTAGACTTTTTTTTAATCATTTGATGCTGATTCCATCATGGGGCCTCACGCACGCACTGTAGTTTAACGTTCTGTGGATTAACCCTAGCGAGGTCGATTCGGTCCCTCAGGGCCTGATGGATGCGCTCGTGGAGTATACGCAGGAGAATCCTCCTATACCCTCCGGGAGAGGTGACGAGACGACTCGCTTGCGTGAACAGATGCGAGCAGATGCACTGCATCCCATCACCGGCTACGAAGATAACGACGAGGCGCCACCGGACGTCAACGGGACACACAAGACACAGCCAGAAGGATACCCGCCAGAAACGGTCGAAGAGGCTGCGTATTTCCTTCGTCTCGGGGTATGTCCGGGCCGGCACACATTTTTTCCGGTTCGATCGTTAACCGTTTGTTCACATAGCCTCGAGATCGGCTGACGCTGATTCTCACATATCTCCGTGAAAAATATGCCTATTGCTTTTGGTGTGGAACCCAGTATGAGAATGACGGAGACCTGGGGAGTCATTGTCCGGGTCCCAACGAAGACGATCATGATTGACATCTACTAGAACCCGGGGAAAGCTACCGTATCCATGACCAAATTAAAGAAAGAAGGAAAGAGAGTAACGAACGCAATGCCATTGATGATGTACAAATGAGTGTCCGAGTATCGCGGAATAAAATGTACATCCAGTCCATCGTGATAAGAAAATAGGGCAAGGAATGTGTGTTAGATACGGAAAAAAACGGTCCATGTCGTTCGCCAATCATCATGAACGAAAAAAATCAGGCACGAATCAGTGTCAGTGCGAAATAGGCGCGGGCAAGAGGGATGGTAAAACGATAGTTTCAGGTCGATCAGTTTGTACTCTGTGAGGGAAAGTTGCCGCTGTGGGAGAATTCTGTGGTGTTCTACGACGGGCATAACTTGATATGGGTGCATGCAACTCCCGGGAATTCTTGGCAGATTGCAAGGGAGACGGTCTGTTTCGAGCTGGAGACGAAGACAAGCGTGGGGAGGTAGACTGATGCAGTTACACGTCAGATCGGCTGATCACGGAGTGGGAGTCGCGGTGACATACCCTGCGCCCGTCGTCTGCCTCTTGAGTCAGCGATGTAGAGCTGCTCTGTCTGGTGGAGGACTACACATGTGTTGAGCGAGGCCGACGCGATAGAGGGATAGAATGTGCTTACGTTTGGGGAAGCATAAGGTGAGAACCGGACGGTCCGCAGACGGGAGGAGCCATGACGCCTATCGGCGTCCACGTCACGAGAGACGGACTCTGATGATATATTGAAGGATGGTGAGATTGGACTGTTGCCTGGATTTGAGCTGCCTAGAGAAGAGGCGGAAGAAGAGGAATCGGAGCGAGGACGAGAAGTAATGAGACGGGATGAAGAGAGTTTTGGATCGTTGTCGAGACCGAGGGAAGCCATGAGTTCGATAAAAGACGGGAGTGCGCTGGCCATCGTGTGTGTGTGGGGTGGGCTTGTGTTTCGTCTGCGAAGGAACAGTTATAGGTGGGCAGAAGGCGCCTTGGATACGCCCCACGGTTGTCACGTATGAACGGTCGTCAAATCCACGAGCGTAACCTTCGGAACGCTGCAAGTTGCGTTGTCTTCCAGCCTGCACGGCTAACAATAGGAACCAGACTCCGTCGGCAAGGGGATCGTCCTCTGGCACAGCCTTTTCGTCCCGGTTCCGAACCGCGCGTCAGTTATGTGACAGTCAAAATTAATCAAGGCAGTGAACTTGACGCTCGTTGAGAACAACACCAAAGTGCTTTAGCGAACCAACCGACCGCGAGTTCATCAACAAGCAGGTTCGCCTGCTGGATACAGATTAAACTTGCCAACTTGTCGTCCAGAGCAACGCGCTCTGTATAGCGTGATTGTCTTAATTGCCAAACGAACCGTCGCCAGGTGCAATGCATCACGTGTTGCCGGAATCGGAAAAACAACCTTTGTCCAAAAACCAGTCATGAATCAGCCAAGCCAACCGAACACTTCCGCCGCAGGCGGTGGTTTCGCTCCAAATCCACGCCAAGATATGGAATACATATGCGCAGGTACCTTTTCCGTGTGTCGGTACCCATCGTATCGTATCTGATCCACGTGCGACAGATTGCGGCGCGAAAAATGAGATAAAGTCGAGGGAACCCATCCGTTGTCGGGAATGTGGACATCGGATCATGTACAAGAAGCGAACGACGAGAAGTAAGCTTTTTTTTCTGCTCCTGGGCACACGCATTCAGCTTTCGGCTAGTGGTTCAATTCGAGGCTCGGTGATCTCGACAATGGACTGGCATACCAGTCACGTGTGTCTAGGTAGTCCCTTGTACTCGTATAGAGCATGGTCCAGTTCTGTTGCCAGCCCGTCTGTGTTCCTGCCATTCACGGTCGGTTTTTTTTCCTGTCCCCATCGTCCATCTTTCACTCTGGCTACCTACCTTCGAAGTCGAAAAACGCGTTTCCACGAGTTTCCTTTCCCTCCCAAACAGTCGACGACACAAGCACGCCTCAATGGCTCGCGATTCCCCTCCCGTTATCAGGCCAATCCGACGCGGACATGGCACCTCGGTCGTTATCATCTTCTGGCACTCCCTGCGTGATCTGAAACGCAAGCACAATCACAGGCTCGACGTACCAAGATGAGCAAAGAGATGGCCACGTTCTCGGGTCCGCCACCATCACGCTTGGCTCGGACGTTTGCGAGGATGTCTTTTTCGCTTGGTCCGCTTGGAATGACTCCGCCGCCATGACCTCGCAGCTCCGGATTGCACTCGCTGGCATGAAATTCTGTTTGGTCCCTCGATACTCTCACCAAATTTCTAACGCCACCATCACGCTTGGCTCGGAGTTGCGAGGATGTCTTTTTCGCTTGGTCCGCTTGGAATGACCCCGCCGCCATGACCCCACAGCTCCGGATTATACTCGCTGGCATGAGACTGGAAGAGCCTTCTAGAGGCACCTGGTGGACCCATAATCGTGATGCGTTGAAACTATGGTTGTTGCCTCGATGCCCTCACCAAAATTTACTCTACCTTGCAGGCAACATACCAAGTATTTTCATAATCTCGTGATGCGCTTGCTTTCGCTGGAATTGGATAGATGACTCCCGACTCGGTGTTCGAAAATCATCTCCTGCTATTCTCGTCCCTATGTTGACGATGGATTATCTGCTACCCAAACTTCCTTATGCAGAGCGCGAGAAATTGCGTACCGCTGGTGGCTGCTATCATCAATCCTTGGCATTGCACACAGTCACCGTACAGTGCACTCGTCTATTCAGCTTTACTGGCGGCCTACCAGTCAATCCAATTGACGACGTTTGGCTGGAGAGTTAGATTTGAAGCAGAGCACGACCCTGTAACCTTCACGCAAGAAATTCTTTGCTGTAATATGCACCTGCAGATTAATCAAACGTGACATGAGCATCAAAAACTTTTACATTCAATCTGTACTCGGACAAGTTGGTATCTATATATTATAGTATAAACTATGTGTGAATACATTGTACTCGCCCACTCTGAAACGCGGCGGTGGCATACGAAAGCCTAATAACAATGGTTTTGTACAGTATTTAAAGGGATGTTATGTTCCTTGCAATAAAAAAAATGGAGGGGAGAGGGATTATATAAAAGGTGAAAAGAAAACCGCTATCTCACCACTTCCCCAGTCTTTTGAACCAAAGGTGCAGGAAACATGTTACAACGATGCGATCCAAGATGGTGACAAAGTGCGGAGAAACCAAGAGTTTTCTCTGCTCCGAAGACCACACCGCTACGTGTTTGTCTTTGGAGTCGATACACTAACACAACGCCTAAGCAATCAGATAACGCTCAAAGAAAAAGAATACTCACAAACATGTCAACCCCATTTTCTCGTCGTTTCCATTTGTACTCCAACCCAGATACCTTGAATCTCCAGGATCTACTCGTCCACTTCTCAGCAAAGCGTTACCAACGTTGTTGGCTCAAGAAACTCACTGGCCACCATTTTTTACTTTGCGCAAATCCTTTATGGATACCTAGAAGCTAGCATGAGCATGGCGGAGATGCAAAGCGCATGACGTGACTAACCTCGTCTACACCAAACCACACCGTGCCATTGAAACTAGAAAACCATTCAATGTATCCGGCAGTCTCGAAAATAAGGGTGTCTAGATTCTTGCGCTGGAAGGTCGTCGTCCCCATAGAGTGACCGGTCAATGGATGCGAAAACTAAAAAAGACGCGGTCAGTGTCAGGGAAGGAGCTGAGATGGTAGACAAAGACCTTGTACAGCTCCAGTTCTTGTGCATTCGCGAGCACCTGCAACACACGAAAGCTCCGCATGTCGACATTGCTGTCGGTATTGATAACAAAGCGGAGCACAATGTCAGAGTCGGTCATATTCAAGTGAGAGCAGCGAGGAGTAGAGCGTTGGATTGAGCTTCACGAGAATTTTCAGTGCTCAGCGGATGCAACGAATTTACGGCGTGCGGCTGCTTTGAATTAATAGAGACGCAAATATATAGGCAACCTAGATTTGGCCCGAGTAAGTATAATTCGTTTTTTGGGAATGAACGCGGTTTAATCGAGGAAATGCAGAATGGATGGCATCTTCTGGTCTGTATCTCGCACTTTGTTATTTGTACGTGATGCGAAAACGAACACATGTCAAATTCAGGAGAACAATGAGGTCATCGATGATGAGAACCTGAGAGCGTATCCGAGTTCAGGAACAGAGAAAAGAGGGCCGACCTTTCTCTAGACCAAGTTCCAACGCGATCCAGTCAGTGAAGGCCGATGTTTTCGCTTCGGGAGGGGTGGAGTTAACGGCGGATTCCCAGCTGGCCTAGGACCCTGCTCGACAGAGGTCGGTATGGTCAAGGGTTGAGTTAAAAAAACGCGGATGTTGACAAGGAAACAATAATTTATCCCAGATTATGATCCGCCTCTAGGTTCGTCTCACCGGATCCGGGGGATAAACGTGAAACTTTTCAAACGTTGATTGCCCATATCATGAAGGTGGTCGGGGACTCCGTCATGACCTCGGCTATATGGACGGAACCAGATCGATCGGACGGACGGACTCTTTCTAACTGGTCTAACGCCTCAGAGCCCTCACATCGCGTCAGACCAAGTTACTAACCAAGTGCGGTAAGAGCTGGTTAAGTCCGGCTGAGGGCAGAATTGACTCCACGACGGCCCTGACTCTCAAGGGACCCCGAATGCAAGGTATTGCCCGCGACGGTAGTGATGCAGGGATGAATGCACTTGGCCTGGCATGATGCGTGGTGGGCCCGAGCCATCGTAAAAAGGGTCGATGCGGCAGCCGTCCCATCGATTGAACTTAGTGCACCCCATCCATTCACGGAGTGGCTCTCTCATCGCCCCTACGCCACGGGTTGAGTCAGCTGAGTACGGGGCCGAGCGGCCGGCCGGCCGCTGCCTTCCTGATATGTACATGTTCCTAACGGATCACCCATGTAAGGGAATGCCGGAGGGGGCGGAGGTTAAAATGCTTAGATGACCCCACTGTAATGCCGTCAGCGAGGTCGGCAGGTCCGGCAACCGGTGTATTGCAAACTTGTCTTCAAAACATCCAACAGCCTGTGGGTCGTCTACCGCTGCCCAGTTCGTAAAAGAGAGACATTTACACATCTTGTATAGAATTGTTTGGTTCCTGACCCTCAAATTCTTGCACGCTACCACCGCCATGCCTGACGACACAACGAGAAGTCTTTCGTGCGATGCTGAACTAGTGAGTTCTGACCGATCCTGAATGTGTAATGACATTGATATTGTAAACCTGTTTCACGTAGGACTCGGACATCGAGACTCAATCTTACACTGAAGAATTCCGGGGCATATTAGGTCCCGGTAAACCTGGAAGAAAGAAGAATCCAAAGTCGGTCCTGCGCCCTTCCACTAAGCGCTGGTGTTCATTTTCCGCAGTTCTCAAGCCGCACGGAGAGACCAGAACCGCATAGCTCAACGCGAATTCCGTCTGCGAAAACAACAAAAGGTACGATGGTCCCAGTAGCACTGACGTCTCGCTGAGCGCGTGTGTAGATCCGCGACCTTGAAGCCCGCGTGGAGCTTCTTTCTAGTTCTCAGGATGAGGCATTAGCCGGTCTGCGAGGTATCCTACGGGGTCAGTATAACAAATCTTGGTACTTTGTGGTGACTTACACTTCATCTCCGCTCCCAGATCTCATGGCAGAAAACTCGCATCTACGTAATCTACTCAAGAGTATCTCTGGGTTTATCGCCGAAGGGAGTGGTGGCATGGTACAGAAACTCGGTTATGAAATGAACGAATGGACCGCGTTCCTCGACAAAGCGGAGACGGACACCGCCTGGGAGAGCTTTGCAACGCGCAGACAGTCCCAAAAGGCTGCGCAGTCTTCAAGTTCGATGTCGTCGATGTTGGGTCCCCAATCCAGTACCTCGAAGCGGCCGCTCGAGGACAATGACTCCAATACTGATCGTCTGAAGAAATCCAGAACTTTGAGTGGTGACACCTCTGTGGACCGCCCCGACAATTATCATCTCCTTATGCCAATCAATTCTGCCGTGTCTGCTCCCTCTCATCCCCCAGCCCCAATATATTCTTCGGCCGCACGATCACCACAGGAAAATATATTCTCAGACGTACTCCGTAACGGCCATGGCAGTTCGCCTGTCTTCATGGCACAGTCTTCCTCCAGCACCCCTGCTCATTATCCCACCCCTTCGACTTCTAGTACATATTCGTCATATATCCCACCGATTGGTATTGGGGTTGATCAAGGATTAAATTCTTTACCTTATCCGCAAAATAAAAATGGGGCAGTAACTTCCCAGCAGCGTTTGCTCCCTCCGCCACAAAGTGACGAGCCGGAAGATGAGGAAGGGTCGCTGTTGGAGATGCGAGATCCCAAAAAGATCGAAGCCTTCAAGCTTATCAAGTATGCGTCACCTGAAGTCGTATCCGCTGCGGTCTGACCGCAATCTTAGGTACCATCTCGACAACTACATGAGGAATAGTGCCTACTGCTTGCCCTCCTCACTGCGTCCTACGCTTGTCCAGAGGTAAGTGTTCTTTTCCTCTGTTCTGGAACTTCCGGTCCATTTGTTGATCGATTGCCTTACAATAGGACAATCAACCATGGTATGTCTTTGCGTGTCAAGTGACGTACCGTTCCTGACGCAAAATAGAAAGTGTTATCGACCGCATCGTTCACCCTGGATTACGGGATCGTATTATCCTACTGCGAGGTCAGGTGTCTCGTGGTTTCATGTCGTGGATTGATAGGCTGATGAGTCGTTTTAGGCCAGTTCTCTTTGACAGATTGTTTATTTGACTACAAGAAAGCTATCAAATTACATGGTGACGATGTTCTCGCGCACAGTAACTGGGAGTTGCCAGAGTGGTGGTTGCGAAAATACTCGTTAAGTCGATGTCCTGTTTACCATCGTCGCGGTTGCTAACTTTCAACAAACAGGTTTTTGATTGAAACCGCCACACTCAGTATTTGCAACCGTTGGAGACGAGACCGGGGCGAGAGTGAGCTTTCATTGACCGATATTGGTGCTCAGGGCGATTCGCCTGCTACTTGAGATGTTGTATTCCTGTATTCTAACAAACTAAGAGTCGAATTGCCTTTTTCTAGCGTAAATATATATACGCGTATGGTAGCAATGTAAACCAAGGTTCCCTCGACTCCACATGCAATATACCCGCGACAAGTCTAATGGAACTATGAGATTCGGTCTTGCCTGGGGAGCACACGGAGCTCACCGGAACGAACGAATCGACGAAAACGATCACCAAGAAGCCTTTTTGACGCCTGGAATTTCATTGTTCAACGCCTTTATTCGGAATTGAAACTAGGGGGATCTCAGTAAGAACGAGAGTCGACCTCCGGGGCAGACTTGCTCCAGAGACGTACCCTGCAAAGCCCGAATTCGCTCATGACGCCCCGCCCGCGTCCCGACTCGGTACACCGATTGACGACAGAGGTGGGACGAGTGTACCTCCCGAACGCGTTGAGCTGCAGCTGAGCCTGGTGTCGCACGTGAGCCGGCAATGTCTCATTGCGGGCGACGTATTGATATGCTCGACGCATGACTTCGTTCTCCATGACGCCGCTGCGCGCTTTCATGTCCCGAAGGACGCGAATGTTTGGGCGAAAGTTGGGCATGGGTCGCGTTCGCCGTTCGCTGTCAATGTTGTACTCACTCTTTGTCACGGGTTCCTTCGGATAAAACGCGAGAACCAAATAACCGTCAATTCGGGAAGGAGAAAAAAATTGTCGGCCTCTTCGGAACGTACTCATAATCCCTCGTTCGCTGCTTGCCGCTCGAACCTGCATCCACTTGAAGAACCAAAACAGAAACGCTTGCTATGGAGAGCGAGTTGGTAAGGAATCCGCCGTTTGCTACCTACTGCCGTTGAACCGTTCACTTCAGTAATGCCCGGTATCCTCCGCATCACACATCGGCAACGTCGCAAATTCGTCTCTACCCTCTTTGGGCTCACCTTCTTGGCATCGGTCTTGACCGTTTCCGCATCGAACGTCCTTCCATGCCCCGTGCGGTCTGACCGAAATTATCACGCAGACAGCGAACGGAACACACGAGGAGGTGGATCGCTAGCGGTCGTAGAAAAGCGGCCCAGACGTTGGATCCAGGAGAGGGCTGTTACAGAGCATTGAGAGTATCTCCAATGAATTCATGTTTGCTCTGTCTCGGGTCTCGAACGTCTGATCGCACGAGGCTGGTAGGGTCCAGACAAGAGTACACACGCAAAACGCGCTGGTCATAGAATTCTGTGATGACGGTCTGGACGAATGTGATCATATTACAGTGCAAATTTCCGCGTCAAGGTATCATCACAACGATAGCTGAATGGAATACTAGAAACATGCGTGAAGATGTTCGCTCTACTGTTCTGATCCTTCATTTCCATTCCGTTGTTGACGGTAAAATTCTTCCTGTTCTTGGTGTGTTCCCCTGGAAAACAGCACGTTACATAGGTAGCTGTACAGGGATAAGGGTGGCCAAGGAAGACGCACGGAAGAGGATGTTCCTCAATAGGTATGCAGGCGATGAAAACGAGAATGTTGATCGCGACGTGTGAAATGAATACCACACGCAATGCAGTAGCATACGACTCTACAGCCACCTTCCGAAGAGGAGGGGCAAGGCCTGGAATTGAACTGATCGAATGCCTAATGTGTGCAATCCCACCAGTCATAAACGTGGACAGTGCTCCAATGGCTTTCTTACCGTATTTCTTCTATGATCTGGGCAAAGGGCAGGATGTCAGTACACAAATGAAGCCGTTCATATCAACCTCGCCGCTGACATCTGAAGATCCAGGTCCCGTGATTCGCTTCTTCAACTGGTGCAGCAGAACGCTCTGGACCAGTGTGCCTGACAGACTGACCCCAAGAACTTGACCCGTGGTACGAAAGAGATATGTGACTTGGTGATGTGGACAATCAACCTCCCCGTCATTGCTGTGAGAATGTGGAGCTCACTTCCGGTGGCCACTGCCATGTCTTCTTTGTAAACACCTCCGATCATCGCCTGCGTGACTAGTGTGTGAGATGGAAGACCGATAAATGGTTAAATGCATACGATCAACGTGGTCGTTATGAGGCTGGCCATTCCGAATCCCTGTGGTACGATGTCAAGCCACAAGTGGAGAGTTGACGTCTTGTCGCCCCACAAAGCAACGAGCGCGCTTGCTAATATGCATAGCGCAGCTGAACACAGGGTAAGATTGTAAAGTTTTCCAGTTCTACGCATCCACCTGGACAGCCTTAGGTTCAAAAACAATTTTTTTGGCAACAAGGGTCAGGACTGACCAGCCTGCCAACACGCTCCCCGTTGACAACGCGATCTGATGTAGGTGAGTATCGAACCCAGGGAGGGACAGGTATGACATACGGAGTGTGGCAACAAATGAAGACCTGCCAGATTAGATGAGACGACGAGCGAGCAGGAACAACCATTCAACTCACCGGCGTCTGTGGCCGAATTTAACCTGACTGCAGAAAAATACAACGGTACGTTATAAAGCTATAAAAGAGGCGATCATTGTCGTGGAGAAGACGCGTTGTTTTGTCGACACACTAACCGTAGAGAATGCGGTCACCGACGCCATAAAGTTGGCCAAGGCAACGGCTAATGGTGTGCGTTGCGATATTAAATGTAGCGGCATGACAGGATACTGCGCCCATCGCGCTTCGACATATATGAATGCCAACCCGAAGATACCGCTCACCACGAGCAACCCCCATATTAGCGGGTGGGACCACGGTAGTTCGTCTGTCGTTTTAATACTGAACGCAGACAACATGCTCGCGACGGAAACAACCAAAGTGAAAGAGCCAAGGAAATCTATGCGACCAAGTTTAGAATATGTGGTTTCGTTCGCCACAGCGTCGGGCAACTTTATGTTGACCTTGAGTGCAACGAGTGCGAAAGAGGTAAGTAGTAATGGTGCCTGACCGAGAAAGAGAGATTAGCGTGTCTCGGCATCCTCGCTGGATAGAAATAGTATCACCTGCAAGAGGAAAGATGCACGCCTGATTTGACGGTCACCAAAGCAACGACAGCACGTTTGTTGAGAGACGTACCATCCCCAGGTATCGTTTATCCATCCTCCGATGGGACCGCCTAGACCTGCCCCGAGGCCGAACAAGCTGGTGGGGCTCAAGAACAGATCGCGGACCGTCGAGCGGGGCAACTTACATGTTTGTCATTCCTTGATACAGTCCTCTGTGCTTTCTGGAAAGAAAGCCTAGTTCGGCATAGGGACACGCGGGGAAAAGGAGGTACTCACAACGGCACGAGATCCGTGATGGCAATGCTGGTAACTTGGAGGACGTAAATTTTGAGGGGAAGGATGGAGGATGAGGGACGGACCTGTCATGACACTTGATGAGAGCAGGCGGTGCCGATAAGTGACGGACAAGGATGAAATGGTGTAGTTGATGAACGCACCCGCCTCCGCCCATTCCAGCGATGGTTCGGGCGAGAATGAGGGACTCCATGGAAGGGGCAAGACCACAGGCGATTGTGCCAGAGCCTATAATAGATTAGGAAGTGTGCGTTCCTAAGGAGATTTGCGAGACGGACCGAATAGAGTCAATGCAAGAAGCATTGCTCCCTTCCGTCCCAAAATGTCTGCTAGTCGCCCTGATATGAGGTTAGAGGGAGGACGAGGAGGGCGATCGCAGGCACTCGCCATATAGGGGGGTAAAGCAGCAGACGGAAAGCAGGTAGGAAGTGCCGAGATATGAGGACTGCTCTGACTTGTTGAAGTAGCTTCCGATGGGTGCGACGAGGGTAGCTACGACTGTGCCTGTGGAGATAATGATGACGCACATGTGCGGATCCTAGGAGACTATATGAATGTACCATCGAGGGCCCCGAGGAAGACAGTGCTCCAGAGACCAGATATGATCCAGAAGAAGTCGAGACGGGAGACATCGTTTGGCGGTGGGGGATCTTCCGGTACGGGTGAGTTGAGGTTAGAATATGAGGACGGGGGGAGGGAGGTGTGGAGGAGCGGTCGTGACTCGGTTGGGTTGCGGGAAGACATGATAGTAGAGGATGGCACATGGAAGGGGTGAACGAGTGGGATATAAGTATAACATGGAAAGTACTCGCGAGCGTCGTTTCACGTCCCAATGTCATTCTCCGCGTACGTCGGTCGTTGCCCAGCCGAACCTGCTCAGATCCTCTCGTTCCACGACCCAGTGCTGTCTCCACCATCGCCCCAGCGTCCCATGCAATCATCCTGTCCATCAGCCTAGAGTCCCACTGCCCCTTGCATTCCGTCACCGGCGTGCCAACTGCCGTAGTTTCTCCGCACTTGCCGCGCGTTCGCTAAGCATGATAATGGCTCGCGTGTGAATTATCAAACATTGTACTTGTCTGCTGGACAAAGTGGGACTCCTTTGCCGGCGGATTCGGATGACGCCAACATATGATGAGCACGAGTATGGACAAGCACCGACTCACTAGGCACTAATTAGCGTCCTCTCGCTCTGAGACTGTGTCTGACAAAACACTGGTGTTGCTAAACGCCCGCCACACCGTCGGATCCGTTCTCATGCAGGCGGGAATATCCTATGAGTGCGGAATGCTCAGCTCTGTTCCTTATCTCGACAAATATAGCTGTCACGGATCGACCTCGACCCCCTGCCTGTCACCAACAAGTGGTTACGCAGTCAATGGCATCAGGGCGGTTGATCACGGGATCATTCTGCTCAGAAATCAGTACTGTACCCGGTGAAAGCCCTTTCAATGAATCAATGACCCCCCTCGAGCATAATTCAAACTCCAACTACCCTTGTGGTATTTATGTACGAGCGCCAGGGTCCCTGCACGGCAGACTCTCTGCATTACATTACCCGAACAATGAAACGTAATATAGAGCGGTCTATGGGGCTTGGAGCGGTTCATTAACGAGCTGGACACTTTTTTTCCGAACAAGCTGGGCCAAGCTCCGGCGAAACGCACAGTATACCCGATTTGAATGGATCCGTTGAACCGTATTACAACTGGGCTCGATCTGCACAAGTGCAACTGGACGGTCAGGGTTTGTGTGGCCCTGACAGCCATTGCGTATTTTGATTCCGTTACTACATGGTATCCTCTAAATGTTCATTCGACGAAAAAATTTGAATGGTCGGCGTGAAAAATGAAGTGGCATTTGCCGTCTGACTAAGACGCGTGCGGTTATGCCGCCAACGGAATGAGCTGTGGCACAACATCATCAATAATATCGCCCGCCGTCGTCCCTTCGCTTGTTCTGCCGGAAACCATTTTCTTTTTCCTCTTCCGCTCATCATTGTACGGACTCTCCTCATCCTTCCTGTGACTTTTCGTCCTGTTCAACGACGCGATCGAGGATCCTAGATCGACCAACCTGCTCACTCTTCATCATGCACACATCTTCGTCCACCCTGTCTCCGTCACACTCATCTTGGAAGTCTGTCTTTCGTTTGCCGAGCTCGTCGAAGAAGCAATTGGCAAATGTCAATCCTACTCCTTTGGATCGCTCTCCCAGGAGCATATCTTCCACTCTCAACACTAAACATTCGCCTGGTCCGCCCTCCAGTCCATCACTGACGCCGACGACACCACACTCTGCCGACCAGCGTTTTTCCTACACCTCCTCCAAAACGCAGTCCATCGACTCAAACTTCGGCGAAACCCCAGATTCGTCGTACCTTGTGCCTGACTACACAAGCCAGGTCCAGTCCCAAGTGATTGACAGGATGGTCGTTTCATCTCAAACTCAAACGCGCGTGAGGACAAAGTCAGAGAAGCAACGCATCAACCTTGGTCGCGCTCCACAGCACTCTCCAGGCAGATCCCAGACGGCCGATCCCTCCCAACAGTCCTTCGTACTCCCGCCAGGACATGGTCTTCCACCACCTCGTCCAGGACCCTTGTCTCCGAAATCAATGGGCGCGTCGGCAACTCGTTTCATTCGTCGTGTTGCTTCTGCTCCCAATGCGAAAAATCTGTTCATGTCTGGTCCGCGTTCCACAGCGACAACAAAAAATGGCTTGCTTGCTCCAGCAGAGGTGATACCCCCGATTCCCGGTTGTCCCTTTAGTATTTCGGAGAACGGAGATGATTCGTTGGAGACCCTCTCTTCGGGATCATCAAGGTCTCGGTCGACGAGACACGAGCGGTATCTAGGCCATGGAACCCCGAAAACCCGTATCGCGAATCCAGCTGCTGAAGGTCCCGGCAAAGTTGCTTTCCGACGAACGTATTCGAGTAACTCCATCAAAGTTCGATCCGTAGGTTCTTTTTTCTTTCTCTGCTTCAACGACAATACATCATTCGTGCAGGTGGAAGTTGGCCCCTCAAGTTTCGTGAAAATGAAGATGTTGGGCAAGGGCGACGTCGGACGTGTCTACTTGGTCAGAGAAAAGAAAACGGACAAGCTGTTCGCTATGAAAGGCAGGTCCGATCCGACCTCACTTTTTCTCAGTGTTTTACCTCCGACCCTAGTTCTCTCAAAGAAGGAGATGGTAGAGCGGAAGAAGATTAAGCGAGCTTTGACCGAGCAAGAAATACTGGCGACATCCAACCATCCCTTCATAGTGACGCTTTACCACTCCTTCCAGTCGGAACAGTATCTCTACTTTTGCATGGAATATTGCATGGGTGGGGAATTTTTCCGGGCCTTGCAAACACGTCCGGGAAAGTGTCTTCCGGAGGACGGCTCACGGTTCTACGCCGCCGAAGTAGTCGCCGCACTGGAGTACCTACATCTCAATGGATTTATTTATCGCGACCTCAAACCCGAAAGTGCGTCGAATTTCTCATGCTGTCGCATTACTTCCGAGCGTGTTCATGTTCACTTGACAGATATCTTGCTACACCAATCCGGCCACATCATGCTGTCGGATTTCGACCTAGCGAAGCAGTCGGGACACCCAGGAGGACGACCGGCTACCATTCACCAGTCTGAACCAAACGGGGTACGTGTCTCGCGCCGCATGTGACCTTGTTTGTAACGATCGATGTCTCCAAGGTGCCTATGATCGATACGATGTCATGTACGGGTGATTTTAGGACAAATTCGTTTGTCGGAACTGAGGGTCAGGATGCTCCGTGCGTCATGGAATGAGTCTGACACCCGTGCTTCGCTCCGCAGAGTACATTGCACCTGAGGTGATTGCTGCACAAGGACACACAGCTGCTGTGGACTGGTGGACTCTCGGCATACTGATTTACGAGATGATCGTACGTGAATGTTATTTTTATGTCCAAGTCGAGTGTGGGAGATTGCTAATGCACTGTTGATTGCGCTGGATTTTCGATCGTCGTGGATCGGCATCACAGTTCGCGACTACGCCGTTCAAGGGCAAGGAGAGGAACGATACATTTGCGAACATTCGGATGCTGCCGGTGCATTTCCGCGATACACCCAAGATATCCAGGTATGTTGATATCCGTATGGAAGTGTTGTTGCCATGATAGAGAAGCGCGGGACAGTGCCTCGAAAGATATCATCGTGCGGTTGTTGGACAAGGAAGAACGTACCCGGTTAGGGAGCAGGAGCGGTGCCAGCGAGGTGAAGCACCACAAGTGGTTTGCCAAAATGAACTGGGGTCTGCTGCGCCACACACGGCCACCGGTATGTCGATGAGACTAGTCGATTTCTGCTTAGCCTATGACCACGCGAGAGCGCCGCGTTCGTGGCATGGGATGGGGGTTTCCTTGATGGAACGTGTATCACGTGGCGCCATTTGCTCCTTCATACGTGTTTGGTGGATGTGTCCGCTGATCCACCTGTTTGATGTCCAGATTATTCCAACTGCGTCAAACGGAGCTGATGCCACCAATTTCCGCCACCTGAAGGAGTCACGTTCATTGCACCTGGAGGAGCAAGGAAGCATTGTCATTCCGGGTACACCCGGGTACGACGACGGGCTGGACTCTCCACCGGACGAGAACCCATTTGGGGCGTTCAACAGTGTTACGATACACTATGACGGTGAATTGTGACGGGCGTAGTCAGACTCCTAGATTTGGATTCGCTTTAGCGACGTTGGGAGAGTCGCCTGGCAGAGGTCCGTGGTTTCCGTTTATTCTAGTTGCTCTCCCTTTCATTAGACACTGTGACTATCTGCTTGCTTTGCGGAGAAAAAAAGATCAAGGCTGGGTTTCACTTGTACTATTTGCATTGCACAGTTAACCGACTTCTTTTTATCGATACATTTTTTCTTCGTTGGGAATACTTACGAGGCGAGTGCGCTGCACGAGCTTACCACTGATCGGCCACCAATATTGATGGTAGATGGCGTTCATAGTGTTTATGATACCTGATTACAAACAAGCTATTCTAATTGCATTGGTTGTGTGGATCGGTGAAAAGGACAAAGGTGACAAGAAGTAGCGATCAGTTGATTCGGGAATCAGAGCAGAAAAGAAGTTGATGAAGTGATGATGGGAGTCTGGATAGCCTCGGGAGCGTGAGGACGGGGCGGAGGAGAGAAGGCGACGGAGACGGGGAAGAGGGAGGAGAGAGGGCGGGTGAGGATCGCTGCAAGCGAGGCCATGGACGCGGACGCGCGGGGATCGGCGGGGGAGGGCGAGGCGTCGGGGTCGAGAGGGTCGGTGAATATGTAAGCAGGTGATCTCTGATGGAGGAGCACCGTGACGGTGGGCGGGAAGCGTCGTCGGTGCGGATCGTCGAGGAGGGGGATGTTCCAAATTGGGAGAGGTGGGTTCGATTTCCATAAAGGGGATGACAGGACCCCGGCGAGTGCGAAAGCGAGCCAAGGTGGAAGCGAGCGAGCTGGTGAGAAAAAAAAATGTGGGGCGACAGGCGAGCGGTGGGGGCCGAGTGGCAGCAAAGAGCGGGTCTGTGGCAGGACGAGGCAGGGGAGCACGCGGAGGGAGGAGGCGATGTTAGAGCACAGTTGCTCGCTGACATGAGATTCAGACTGAGATTGGGGGCGATTCGCCGAAGATGGTGCAGCGGCAACTGGGACAAGTGCGATCACATGGAGATCGCGATACAGTAGTGTGGGCGGAGAGTGGCCCAAAAAGGATAAGCGCAGGACACCTCGGCGCCGAGGGAGTGGCACGATGACCGCATTTGGGTATTTATATTTATTTGTATAGAGTTTACCGAAGGTGATTTCCGAACGCGGCCGCGGCTTGTGAGGAGGACCCTGGATTACGTATTGGGCCTGAAAGGGAAGCTGCGGGAGAAAATGGAGGGGGAGGAGGAGTAGGGTCACGTAACATCTAAATTCGGGGAATATGAATTCTCCACCGGCCTTTGATTTTTTTTATAATATACATAGTCGACGATCGACTCGTCCGTCGAGACAGCCTCGTCTGTTTTGACTTTTTTTTTTTTTTTTTGCTTTTCTTTTTTTACTCTTCAAGTACATAGCTCGCGGCTCCGTCCGACGCCATTCAACCATTCCGTCCCTACGCCCCGCAACGTTCGACATGCAAGACCTCTACGCTCCCTCATATCCTCCGTCTCGCTCTCAGTGGTCATCTCGCCACGCTGACCACCAATACCCACAAATCTCTACAACGGCGCCCCTATACCCCCCCAGCTCGCCCAACGACTCCCCATCTGACGACCCGTCCCCGCAACCCGCAATAAAGTCCCATGACCAGCATCAGCCCACAAAGTCCGAGTCGAAGCCTCAGGCGACGTTCCTCACAAAACTCTACGCGTAAGTCTCGTTACCGTCCCTTCTCGACGCGTCTTACCCCTCCCAGTCTTCTCGAGCGTCCAGAAAATCATCATATGATCAGGTGGGACCCAGCCGGGGAGCACATCATCGTAGAACGCCCGGAGCAGCTCGCCCTCCACGTCCTCCCCAGTGTCTACCGTCAATCCAGATTTGCGTCCTTTTCTCGGCAACTGAACGTCCGTGCTTCTTTCCTTCCGGCTGCAACGCGTCCCTCATGTTGCTTAATGAATGCCTTCTTCACAGATTTATGGCTTCATGCGCAAAGTGAACCTCCGCAACGTTGACCCAGCCATCGATGATCCCGATGCCAGCACATGGTGTAAGTCAACCACACCGCCTTGAACCTTCTTCCATCCTTACACAGCCACAGCCCATCCTACTCTCAATCGCCATTCCCCTCCAGAGGTCGTTGCCAACTTCAAGCGCCGCGTCCCTCCACGCCTCCCTAAGCCACGAAAACGCGAAACGCAGGAGCCCCCGTCGATACCCCCGCCCCGCTCTGCCATCGGTGTCGGTCCCGTCCCACTCACCGTGCCCTCTTCGGTCCCCAAGTCCAACACCGTTCTCGGTCGTGCTCGTGGATTCTCTGCCCCTGGTTCCTTCACCCCCCTCAGCTCGCCCGGTGCTCCAGGCTGGGGAACTTCATACCCCCGCGCGGCTCTGCCGCCCCTCACGGTTCCCTCTGAGCCTCCTGCCATTTCCCAGCATCACGGCATCTACAACCAGTCGCACAATCTCCAGCCCATCTCTCCCGCTGATGAATCCCCGACCGCCCAGTTCAGCGCAATGGCTAACTCTGGCTACGCCCACAACCCTCAGGTGTCCTCCTCCCAATACCCATACACTGAGCAAAGTTGGTCGTTCTCTCCCAACAGCTCCACCTCGAGCCATTCGGGTAGCCTCTCCTCGCTCTTGAACCCCCCGACCACCAATGGGTATGGCGCGCGGCCCACCCCCACCATCAACACCTCTTACGCGTCTACGTACTCAAACGTGTCCATGCACAGCGACCATACTCCCCCGTCCTGTCCCCCGACACGCACAGCCGTCCAACC
>JBBPPP010000244.1:0-18890 GCA_038092075.1 Leccinum fuscescens | reverse complement strand
AAGAAACACTGCCAATTCTCTGGACCGCCTGGTCATTCAAACAGCCTATTACCCCACCCACCACCTCACCTGCTATTGCGTTCTTGCAGGTTCATTGATCCGACTTGGATTGCTGGCCTGTCGCAAGGTCTCCCAGTCCTTGTTATTCGTGCACCCAGCAACTTGGGCCAAGCTTGGATCTATCCGACGCCAAGACCATTCCAAGCCCGATTATGTATCCCATGGAAGCAATATAATTGAGATCATTTTACGCAAGCATACCATTATGCAATGCAAGTTACATTGGGAAATGGCAGTGTCACCCCACATCTTCCACTCTTTCCTTATGATAATATGTTGATTTACATGCTTCTCATGCATGTTCTATGTGTGAGTCCCAATGATGCTTGAGAAGCATGTCACAATCCACAAATCTATACACTAGTATAAGCTTACTAAAGACAGTAACAATATGTTTACCATACCTGTTAACATAATAATACTTCCACATCTTTGAATCTCTGAGTGTGCTATCGTTGGATGACGATTCTTGGTGGAGTCTCCCATGCCTGAATGCAGGTATGAGGTGACAGCCGCTCACTACATCTACACGATCCATAAAATCAAAGGATGCAGGGTAAACTGCAAAGCGTGAAGACCATGTAACCATCTGTTCAGTGATCAAGTTGTATATTTGCTTCAATGATGTACTACAATTTTTCCTTCAAACATGCGCTGTGATGTACTGCTATCCTATACTAGAATGGCTTGTCGAGTGGATACCACAACTATGCGCATGCTTTTATTGATCATGTGATCCGGCATTGTTGCAGCCCGTACCAAAAACGACTACTATGGATGAGTTTGTACACAAACTTGTGTCTGTGGACGAGCTGAAAGGATGCCGAAAAGACAAGAAACGCTGGTGCTCTTAGATGGTCATGAGATACTGGATAATGTTGGTGTCGGAAGTGACCTGGAATGTGTCATTGACGCACTACCAGTCGGATGGTTTGAGTGCAAATGTTGTCCATGGGCAAGTGTTTGCATGATGTCAGAGTCTGATCCAATAATATCACAATGTTTTCTTGCTGTTATATTGCTGAACATCTTTGTCCCTCTGTTCTTCGACCCTTACACATCGTGTCTTCGGAATCAGATCGTGAATCGCCTAGAAGCAAGGTCGAAGGTAGAGCAGAGATGGCTGGAAATTAGTACAGTGTCAAAAGGCTAAAATGCTATGCACCATACACCGTCCAATGACTGCGATATCATATATAGCTTGGCAAAATTCCCAGCTTCGTGGTAAACTAGCAGCTGATATTGATTGAATCACAGACCATGCTGCAATGAGAGATAGACATGTATTTATTTTTGGGATCACACGCTGCAACACCTCACCCTCTCACCCGATGTGTCTACCCCTCTACACGTATACTGTTCATTATTTACTAATTGGCTATGCAGATGGCCAGTTGTTTGTTGTGCAGCTACGTATGCCATAGTTGCTCTTGATCTGGCATGCAAAGTTCGGCTACTTGGTGAAACCCTTTCTAGCTCATGAATAGAATGGTTTACCAGAGTCACTATGTGGATGCAATTCAAACAGAGTTCTCGGGACTAGAAAATCTTGTTTCAGGAGCCACCAAGATTGCACCTCTCTCACTGATGCCTCTCTCTCCATTGATGATCAGTGAGACTCAGCTCATTCCCATCCCGTGCTGTGCTAGTGGAGGGCGCCACTGCAGAATCAGCTTCAATCACTCAAAAAAATCACTCAATACCACACACGTGCTTTTTGAATTGGCTGAGTCAATGATCAATGACGGTAGGAGTGAGTGATGTTGTTGAATGGGGTAGGCTTCCTGATCTCCTCTCCATCTATGGATGGCAACATCTTTTACGGATTGCACCACCCAACCATCCCCTACAGCACCACACATAAGTTCATCTCTCCCGCGACCATTCTCCGGTTACTCAAGCGTGCAGGAATTGTACAGAAAGTAAGTATTTTCCCAACAAAAACGCGTGGGCCATTTTACACTTGACACTGCCTCAAATAACAACAGCACAATGGCCAAACTTTCGGTTCTCCTGGCAAAGGAAGGGATCGAATTTGATGCGAAATACATGCGAAAAATGTGTTTTCCCCACATCATCAACACCTACCTGCTCGAAGCATGTGATCGACAACTACTGCCTCGGTGACGTGTCCGAGGTCGCTGCTAGGAATTGATGGACTGATTCTCACGGAGGTAATATAAACGCAGAATCCTACACTGCCGCTCTCCAAGAAGACCCAATTGCGCTTGGTCGTTCGGTCGTCAGAAGCATACACATGCTTGTCTTTGTGCTGGAACTGAGCCTGTTGGACAGTGCAGAATTCTTATCATCATCAGTAAAGCGAATGTATAGTGAAGGACCTTAGATAATGGCGTGCTGGCACTGCTAGATTGGGCATCGTCCATCATGATGTCGCTACCAGTGGCCCTTTGCGCTACTTCTAACCATCTGACCCTTGTGGTTGCTCTACACACCTCTATCTTCTTTTCTTCGAGTTGTGTTACTTTTCCCACACTTCTGGCTGATTGCAGCTGAATGTGGCTGCTAGTTGTTTGCCAGTATTTACAGCCACTGTCGACGACATACACCTCGGAGTCCTCTGTTCTGAGTTCATGGTATTCGCTCAATATCATTCCTTGTTTACTCACAGTGGACTCCAGTGTGACCTACAAGTCCCCATTAGTAGTTATCCCATTTCCTGAATCGTGCCCAAACACCCAATCTATTCACCTGTTACGTCTTGTTCTTCTTTGATATGTTCTCTATCTAGTGGGTGTAAAAAATATTCCACAGCATTTTCCAAATCACAGTGTGTCACAGTGATCATTGATACAATCATGAAACTGCAGCACAAAGACACTGGTTAACAGAAACCAGTCTTGTTCTCAGGGGCCTGTGACGATGGCTGCAGAGGTAGTATAGCACTATATCTTTAATCTGAGCTAATGATGACATCAATTGGGTAAGATCTGATGGAGTTATAACGATTTTCAAGTTACAGAAGCCGCAACGTTCTCGGCACATTCAACCTCCCAAACATTGGAAAAGGCATCACAGAGTGAAAGGTGGTGTTGTTGATAAGCGAAGGAAGCTTCTGGGAGTGGGATAACCACTAAATGACACTGGAGTCCACTGTGAGTAACCAAGGGAAACAGAACAGAGGAGGACTCTGAGGCTTAATTCTAGTGGCTGTAAATACTGGCAAACAACTGGCAGCCACAATCAGCCACACTCAGCCACAACTGTGGGAAAAATAGTCACAACTCGAAGAAGAGAAGATAGAGAGGTGTGTAGGACGACCACAAGGGTCTACTCTATCTTCGTTTCTTTGAGTTGTGATTACTTTTTCCACACTCGTGGCTGGCTGATTGGGACTGCCAGTTGTTTGCCACTATTTATAGCCACTTGACACTAGCCTCAGAATCTTCTGTTCTGTTTGTTTCCCTTGATTACTCATAGTGAACTCCAGTGTAACCTACAAGTCCCATTTAGTGGTTATTCCACCTCCACAAGCTTTCTGCACTTATTAGCTCCTCATCATGCATGGATGATATAATGTGCAGCTGTGGGGATATGAGAGAGCTTGTCACGTAGTGCGTGTAAGTGGGCACAGTAGAATACAGACCCTAGCACATGTCCGATGTTTCCATATTTCCCCACTACTCCTTAACTCTCTCATGTTTCCTGTTCTGTTTTAGGTAGATGATTTATTGTGCAGCTGCTGAGTGATACAATGCTTAACTGAGGCAAAGGATAGAATAAGGAACAGTACTAGTAGGTAAGATCATGCCAATATTGCCTACACATGCCAAATGAACTGACGACAAGCATAGCAAAAAAACAATTTAAAGACCATTTTTATTAGCAAAGTGGAGGAAAATATGAACAGGAATATGCAGATCAACACATTCAACATCCAACACAAAGTCATACATCACATGCTCTATCCTTCAAACTTATCTACACTTCACTTTTTCATGCTTTCTCCAGTGTGACCTACAAGTCCCCTTTAGTGGTTATTCCTCCACCCCCACAAGCTTATTTCACTTATCACTTATCAACAGATGAACATTGTGTTGAAGAGGATCATGAGCCGGACTCCAAGAAGCTCTCCATCTCCAAATATTTTTCCCCGATATGTCCCATCCCTGATTATTTGAAATCTCTATGTCTTCTGCTCTCCTCGAAGAATTGCATCCCACAACCTCCAACCCACCGCCGCCTCCAAACATTTCCCGCTTACACTTGTTCGGTCTCCTGCCCATCTCATCCTGCAATTTGGCGGACTTGGTTGTGTAGTAACGAGCTAGGTAGGGATTTTTGGCTAAATAAATATTGGTCGCTGAGCAACTGGACCCTCCTACCTTGAGCATTGCCATAGTTCTGGTCCTTCCACCCAGCTGACCACTTTTGGTGCAGCCACATTATGACCCCTCTATGTCTACTTTGGGAAAGAGTCGAAACATCAGTGATGCAATCAAACTGCAAATCTTTGCATATTTGCAGCATATTTTCAGAAAAATTGTAACTGATCATTCGTCTGCCATAGTTACCTGACAAATTCAGGGACTTTGTAATGGACCATTCATAAGGAGACAAACTCCTTGGCACCAATCCTTTCAATCATTCCCACCAAGAAATTCCACATATGAATTCTTGCAAGCATATGAGGTATGCATTTGTTGGGAATTGAAGATGAATAATCCCTCGAATCTGCTTATCTATTCTGCTGACTACCCAAAAAGTATGTTGCACTTATTTCGATCTCAGTCATCTCAATCACTCATGTGACCCTGGGAAAATGGGAAGGGCATGTATGTTCAGGTGGAAACACTGCCAAGCGATTCATTTTCATTCTATATATCTTCCTGATATTTTGCTCAATTAACTGCTGATTGATGTGTTCTTTCTTCAAAATCTTCCTGATATTTCGCTTGCTTAGCTGTTGGGTAGACAAAATGGATGCCATCGTGAGATGGGCTCCAAGTCAGTTGAAAGTTATCTTGCCCAACCACCCAATGGTGAGTGCTATTAATTGGGCAGCCAAGATAATATTGGAGCCCTATACCGAGAGTGGGCCTATCCCCAAGAAAATTTGTGCCACCAGAATCACATCTAATCGCCATGCATTATCTAGAGGAAGAGACTAGGATTCAATCTATTGTCCACACTGAGCTGGCTGTGACTCATCCTCCTTGAACTCATCCAACATTATCTCTCCTCATTCTCCCAACTACTGAACACTCCACCACCATCGACATCGGCGCTTACATATGCCTGGTCCATCTTTTTCAGTGATCAAGTTGTATTTTTCCTTCAACGCTGTCATCCCTTCAAAAATGTACTGGAAAAAACGACTACTATGGCTGATCGAGTTTTTACATAAACTTGTGTACGAGGCAATTGCGGATGTGATCCCAGTAGCTCACATATGGTCTGCCGCACATTTGATACCCCACTTTGGCAAAGAACCACATCCTTGTTTGACATGGAACAATACGTACCGTAGGAGTTGTCTAATAATGACTTCTGGCTCAACAAATACTGGACGAAGAAAACTATACTACACTTAGATCCTTTGTAGAAGTTGTATGTATCATTGCTTTAATGATGTAACTAGTAATCAGCCTCTGTGATTAATCAATTGATATGATTGGGTCCCAGCAACCCTTCTAAAACCACTACCATACGACTCACAAGTACTTTCCTCTCTATATGCTGCAAAGACTCCGACTTGAACATTGAACACGAACATGCAAAGGGTATAACTGTTGGCCTGATCTTGTATTAAATATTTCGGACATTCTCTTACTGTCAGTGCCTCATCTACTATCCAAAACAGGGAGCTCGTCCCCAATACTTCTGAAGAACACTGATAATGATATGGGCAAAACACAAAACTTTCCAGTGAACCTTTAACAATTCACAGGAGGTTCTCAGAAACATATGATCCTGCTACAGTGGTCAGTAAGTCGGAGTCAAGTACTGGATTCCTGAGTCAGTGGGTAATGGTTGCAGGATTTCATCGCGAAGCTGAGAACCCACTTGCTGCCACGCATGAAGGGAATGACAGGGATAATTCCAACAGGCACTGGTGAATGTCCCAAATATTGTTGACACTTCAGGCACTTCAGACAGGAGCTGATGACCATCAGATGCTCCTCGCCAGCTATTTCCTCCATCACACAAACTAACCTTTTCAAACTTTTCCTACATATCTCTAGACTTCTTTTGTTCATCTTGTGATTACTTTTCCCACAGTTGTGGCTGATTGTGGCTGCCAGTTATTTGCTAGTTGGAACTGCTTTTTTGGAAGGGAATAATAGAACTCCTAATGAGCTCCACATACTGGTTGCTCCCCGGCTACTATAGCCCACTGGGCCAAGATTAGAAAGGTTGTCACCTTTTTTCTCCTGATATACATCACAGTGTGTTTCGTTCTTCCTATCATGGCTTGCCCATGTACCAGCACTTTAGCAAGATTTGTGTCTTCGGCTTACTCTGCACATCGCCTCGTTAGTGAATCCACCATTTATGAAGATCACTCAATACAAATTCCATCAATTCGCTACTTTTGGAGGATCTTTAACATGAACTTCTTTCCCTTTCCTCGCAAAATCATCTCTTTCTTGTTGGTGATCTTGTGCGTGTAATTGCTGACCCTTCTAGCGACTTTGGAAGCCATCATGACTATATGGGTTGCTTCAGATTGATTTGTGCAATCAACATCTGAGAGGACAACCTTACCATCCATGATTCTTCTGCCAAGGATTTGAATAGCCAGTCTGATGTCAAGTTTTGCTTAGTCAAAGCCATTCAATTCATCCGTTCTGAGAATATACATGTTGGTCATGGGGTCCTTCGTTCATGACAGGCTGATTCTGCAGATGGGGGTGATGCACGAATTTGAGAATTGAAGGCAGCCAGCGAGTGAGGTGACTCAGTAAGTTGATTTGTCATAGTCCCACGGGGCAATGGCTTGCCTCTTTGATCATTGAAATTCTGGCAAGATATATTCCTTCCGTTATGAATGGATTACATCTCAACTTTTTCTAAGCCATGGTGCATTGGGGACAAGATTGACCAGATACAAAAACTTTGGAATGTGGTCTTTCCCAAAGTATCTTGGGAGATCAGAGCTAAGGATGATTACAACATCTTCATCCTACTCAAGTTTGTCGGCCTCCTGTAGTTTATATTCAAGACAGGCACAATTTTCAGAAGAGGTTAAATCATGAGCCTCTGATGGGATGATAACTTACCCATGAAATAACCTGAGCTAGCTGGCGGAGTACAGGGAGTGGAACCCAAGAAGAGCATCCATGTTCTGCAGATTTTACGCCTTGCAGTAGCAACAGGGACCATCGGAGTTTCTGGATTTTGACAGCCTCCATCAACTCATCAACACCTTTTTCATCACCATCTTGGTTATGTGGGCCCTCGGTGACCTTTTCAAAATCAGGTCCATATTTCCCCCATCCTCATCATCCCTCTCTTCATGACTCACACTATCCTCACTCTCATCCTCCTCACTGACATTCAATCCAACTACCAGTATCCAAGCACCAATATCTTGCTTACCATTGAGGTATTCAACAGTCCAGGATTCTCTGGTACATTTTTCTTATTCACACAACAACTTTTATGATGGCCCAATTACTCACTATATTTCTTCTCAGCTGCCACTATCTCTTCCCACTGTGCTTGCCTCCAATCTTGCAAATTTACTAGTTCACAATGAACCTGCCTCAAATTGACAACTGTTCATCTGACAAGCTGAAATCCTTTCAACTTCATTGATGACTGTAAAACTGGCAGGCAATGTTGTACAAGAGGCTGATAGTCATTGAAGGAGGAAGATTGTTGACTAGCAAGTTTTTGATAAGGACAAGTGTGTAATGTTGTTTTTCCCCTGCCAATGTCATGTTGACCAGCCAAAGCACTTGGTCATGGCAACAAAGCATAGCCATGAGACACATATCAGCAAAGAATTGAGCCCAGGCAATGACAATTGGACAGGGGGGCGTGGCATGCTAGACATATGCATAGCAGGAAGAGCAAGAAAAGAGTAGATCAAGTGCTGCTCCTTTGCCAGTAGTTTGTTTCAGAGGAGGCACAGAGAAACCAGCCCAAAGCCATTGTTTGATGAACCTTGAAACCTTTGTGATATGTTTCATGTTGCTGTCAAATTGGATGAACTCCCTCAATGATTGAATGATTGGCTATTCTCTATACACTGTGAGTCTGTTATGAAGCAAGTCTGTCATGCCTGAAGTTTTTTGTTTTCTTGATAACATGTTTCAAGTCCAAAACTTGCCACAATATAATTTTGTCCAAGAACCAGGAAGAGATCATCTCATAACATCCCATGCATATATTCCAGCCATCTGTGCTTCTCATGTGGTCTATATATAAAGGCTATGTGGGAATGTACTTTTGAACTATGTTTGAAGTATCAAAAATACAAAAATTTAATTCCCAAAAAGGAAAGTCATTATTTCTTTTTAGTGTCATAACAAATGTTGTAGCTCCTATTTGTTTGATCCCAATGGTGGAATAATCTAATGAATTTGATCTAATCTAGATGAGATATGAGCCTATTGATATTGGAACAAAGCCAGAACATTAACAATTGCTTGTGCTTGTGATATCACAATCTTCCTTGCAAATTTCGGCTTTCAATGTCTTAACATTTGACAAAATATAGGAAAATATGTGACATGCTTCCTAACCTGTAACACCTATGATTATTGCAAAAGAGATTGCAAGTAGTTCTGCCTTTTTTTCTGGCAGCAATTTGTTGCTGGGCCCGCTGTGGAAGTACCTGGTAGCCAGACTCGGAATTGATCACGCAATCAACAAACGGCTCTTAACTGAGCAAGCAATTCCCTTAACTCTGGGATCCAAGTATATATGTGCGACAAGACACAGCGGCAATGATAATGATGGAGCCCTGAAGTGTATGAAGCAGCTAATGATATAATGATGTGGTTAGTAATGGAATGACAGAGGAATGACCATGGTGAGATATGGTGATATAATGTTCTGGGCATCGAGGGCTGAGGGGAGAGTTACCTGACCTTAGTCCGGGTTTTGGTATGTCTGGTCTCTAGTACAGTATGTCGGAGAGGCCAGTCTCTGCTCTGGACTGTGAATGGTTGGTCAGTCTAGACCAGTGATTTACAACAGAGTTTGGACATGTAATGTTGTATTACTTTCTACATGACACATGTGTACATAGGTATGGGTACAAATTGGATACATACTGAAGTCTAAAAAAGGTATAAAACTTCTCTCACTTTTCACTTCAGGCTCGAGAAGGCATGCCACCATAATTCTAGGCAGCACTAGCTTTACAGATCCTCTCTCACTGTTTATTCTGCAAAGGTGCACCCTATTTGGGAAACACCACCTGGTGTTTTCTCTTATGATAGAGGCTCTGAATAAGTGAGTGCTAGACTAGGCTAGGCTTAGGTCATGCTCAAGGTGTAGCGTGAGCTGAGCTTGGACAGCGCTGATGAGTAAGTGGTGATGCTGATGAATAAGCACTGTGGCTATGTGCTTGGTGGACCTGGTAGCTGGTGGTTGCGGGTCAGGAACAGAGTGTATTTTGTACCCCAATGTCATCTTATATATATGCTAATACTAATTTGTCCTGCGGCATGTCAGCTTGTCACATGGACGGGTCAGTATGTTCAATACTCCTCCTCAAGCTGAGCCTATTCTGAGCTCCGTGACATGCTGAGCATGTTTCAGCTTCGGCAATGCTTTTGTAACAATGTCTGCGGTCATTGCCATTGATGAGTTGTTTACAATACAACACTTTCAACCCATCGGCCAGTCACATTGCCATCTGCCATATTCACATCATGATCGAGTGTCATTACAAAGGCCATAGCGGATGAGGAGCCATCGTCCGCAATGTGCACTTGCTCGGCGGTGCCGTCATTCTTCAGCCCTCCTTTCTTCCACTTCTTGGAATCGTATTTTGTGCCCCCAGGAGCGAAGCACTGGAACACAAGATGTCCCTTTTTGTTACAGTTAGTATAAGTGAGCTGGTCATGATTTTGGCACTGTTTGCCGTGATGTGCTCTACTGCAGAAATAACATTTGAGTGCTCTCCCTTTTCCTTTCCCCTTCTCCGTCCTCGGCTTCTTTGTAGCATGCACCAAGTAAGCCTGATCTGCCTCGGGTGACTTTTCGTGCTTGAACCGCATGGAAGCGGCATTGAGGCCCTTAGGCGGTTATACTCATCTACAATTTTTTCCGAAAATGGTGTCCTGCCTCGCTGCACAAGCCACAAATACCACACATCAACGTCATATCACAGCATCTTGGACACAAATGTGTAGTTCATCGCACATTTTTTTGCCCCAGAAGACAGACCCGAAGATCTTCAGAACTCGGTGAACCCACCAAAGGTGTACATGACAATTGAACCCTCACAATGACTTCACACATACATTCTCACATGATCTAGAATCATTGGTCTATGTTTTAGTTTCGATCTGTATCCTATATGAATCACCAAACATAATACAGAGGGACAAGACCATTGAGCAGACATTCCAAGCAGTGGGCCTTAGCAAAAACAGCCACCAACATCCAGCTTCTCTGTGACCAGAAGATTGGCCAGTTAAACTTGAAATCGGAAACCTTCCTTCAAAAGGTCACTTCTTACTTCAAGCTGTTGAAATATTATGTGGTCTTTGTGTGCATTGCCCACATCAAGCCTCTGATTTGTTTCACCACCAAGTATGCATTCATTACTCTGCTATGGAGTACATCCTCTTTGGCCTCATGATTGGCACTAGACCAGAAATCAACCCAGCTTGCCCGGCAGTCTGTCAACTCATGCCAAGAGTGCCTTGACAAGGCATATAATATACCATTATACATATGCCAGTACCTACTCAGAACACGCAAATATGCACTTGTCTACAAAGGCAGCTCCGGCTGCGACTTCATTTCTTGGGGTCAGGACACAGAGATCGGCCACTCACAGACAGGTTTTTACCCGAGTTGAAACAACACCAGTCTGATGTTAGTCTACTTGGTTTGACACTCAACTTGAGCATACTCGGGTTGACGGAGCCACCAATAGCAAAGGACGTGTGAGCTCTACAAGAAGGGGGATGGCAAGAATGCCGCAAGGATCACAAGGGAAGCAATCATGCATGGTCTGTTTTTCATGGGCGAGGTCTTTAGCTACGGCTGACCCCCTCGCTGATGAAGGTATTTTACCATACCTCAACCTCATATTTTTTTTCACAACTCATATCACAACCTTGCATTTTTGGCCCCAACATACGTTCTGACTAACAAGGTAAGCCATTATATACTTAAACACTATGAAGAATATCTATCACATTTTTAAAGGTTGTTGACCAACACGACTTGCTATATATCTATAACACACACTCCTTCCATCATGTCTTGTTTAACTGACATGGCAGGTATGATCAGATTTACGGTCATTGGCCATGGTTAGAGGAGTGGGGTTACGGTCTGAGTCATTTTAAAAACATGATTGGATTTTATACTACCATACAGCATGTACTACAATCTTAGCCCCCACCTTCAGCTCATCCACCCCCATCAGCAAAACACAGTTTATTGTAGTTCCCATCTTCAGCTCATTTACCCCCAGAACTTCATTCTCATATCTATGGTAAGTCACCTTGACCATACAGACAGCTGAATGCTAAATCCAACTGCAATCCAATTTTCAACTACTACATCCCATAATCAGCACCCTGCTAATGGCTACAAATTCAGCCTATACAGTGTTGATCATAAGGAAGCCATGGTCTCTCCCATCAACCTCATGGATTTTGTGCAGGTCTATCAAGAGAACCAGAGTGAGGGTGATGAGGTGAAGGCAGGCAACTTGCCTATAAGTTTTGAGGGAGAGTTGGAGGGTTTTTCCCTCAATATCATGAAAGGTCAATACTCTCTTTTTGCCTCTGACTCTGCCAGTTTGCTAATCACCAACCAGTTCAAATGCTAGCTCCAGCGCTTTCAAGCTAGCAGCATCAAGGGCTATTCTTTGGTTTGATACTAGTGGGTGAAATTTATTCTCATTATGCTTTATTCTCACTATGCTACTTAATAACTAGCTCAATGGCTAGCTTCATCCACTTCAAGCCTTCCTAGAAAAAAATAGATTAAATTTATTCACATAAAATGAACTTGAAGTATATATGATGGAATTCTAGGCTTAAGAGAGCTGAAGCTGCTATACCCACCCCCACCTGCCATCAGCAGGTGGAGTGCATTTATAATAAAAAGTGTAAAGTTTGCTCAAGGAAAAAAAAAAGTGCTGGTGGCTCAGCTGGTATGCTTTGTTATTTTAATCAAATTTGCTGCTAATGTGTCAGCTTCTTTTAGCTAGCCAGCCTCAAGGGGCAGCTCGGCAAACAAGGGATGAAAGAAGGCACCAGGATCCTGCAATGGTTGCCAAAAGGCTATGGAAATAGATTAATTAATGCCTGACAGAGTATAATGTGCACAGCTCATCTGTTACTACAACAGGTTGGATGGATGGGAAAAACAATTGAAAAGGAGCAGATAAAGGAGTTGTTCAAATCCCCAAAAGTATGGGATATTCTATAGAGTTTTGAAAGGGTCTATTATGAGCAGTAAGTGCTTTCTTTAATTGACAAATTCTAGCTACTTACTTAAACCACCCTAGCTCCAAACCTGTTTTGATTTTTGACCAAGCAGATCATTTGCTGTGCTTGAGAGGGTACCAAGCACCATAGGTAGTGGGTTCCATAGGTGCTTTGGACACTTTGCTGCAGGAGTTGGCTGGAAACTTACCTCAAAAGATCTCAGCCCATAGCAGCAAAAACACTCAAGGGGCTTATCTTCTTTTTTTATTAGGATGGCATCGCCAATCTCCCAAGGTAAGCAAGTATTTCTACCAGAAGCCTACTCTTCCTGTGACCCATACTCTTGATAAGCTTTCATAGCTTCACCACTTGTGCAAAATGAATGCTAATTTTGACAAAATTACACTAATACTGCCACAGGAACTTTGTTTGTGAAATGCTGAAGTTTTACTTCCCAGCTTGTGCAGCAAGATTTCAGTCTTCTGGAGTGAAAAGGGATACAAAGCCAGCTTTGGGCTTTTTTTTTCAACTTCTGCCCTAATCTTCCCTTGAGAGAAAACAGAGTCAATACAGTATCTAGAAAGAACATTGCTGGTGGGCTGTGTGCATTGATGGCATACCATCCAAGAAGTAAGTTTCTTTTTGAAAACTCAAACTCACTACACACTCTCTACTTGTCAGAGGAGTTCAATTCTAAGCTTAGGGCTTGGCTGGTTGAGAACTTGGGGTAGTCTTGGAGCTGCCAGTGGGGGTGCTTTTTCTATACCATCAGCATTATGCTACCACTTGAATGGTGACATGGCAGGTAAGTATTCTAGCAAGTGGGTAATTTTCAGTACTCACAGCAACAAATCAGACATAGTAGCAACTGATGGTTCAAGGCCCAACCTCAGCAACAGAGACTCTTATCTAGCCTGGGATAGTGAGGCTGAAGATAGAGGAAGTCTGGTCTGGTTTAACCAAGCCACTATGATCCAATCAGCTGAGCTTGGTAACTTTACTAAAAAGGATGCTGAAGATGCAGCAGTTGCTACTAAGTAAAGAAGCGGAGGCCCTCTGGAATGGGTCTAGAGTTGGGGGTGAGAAAGAGGTTTAACAGTGGTATGCATGCACACTCACCAAGTGTTGTGACAGAATGGAGGGGGGGGCGTGGAGCTTTGTGCCAGGGTCTTGAGGTGCACTCAGGCTGTTTGCTGCCAGCTCTAGGGGTTGTTTCAACAACTAACTGTCAAGTCCAGCTGGAGAACCCACACAGCCTGCTCAGTGCAGCAGAATGGTGACTGAAGTCTTTGATGGGCAGAGGGCTAATTTCAGCAACAACTTTTCTTTCCTATGCATCACATGCTAATTCCCTAGTAGTTACGTACTAGCAGTGAAGTTTTTCAGTAGTATGTATCTCAGCAATGACTATTCCTGAATGAGTGTGATAACAAGGCTTATTGTGCAAACAGAGCACTATTGATCTGTGGTGAGTTTTCCATGTGATGGGCTACCAAAGTTGTATAGGGGGCAAGACACCCAGAAAGGAAATTTTGTTCTGCAAATATCATCTCGGACAATTTGCAAGAGGTTAGCTGAGAGGACTGTCACTAAATGTCGATAGATCTGATACATCATTATTATCAACTAAGACAAAGTCCAAAGCCAGCCTGTCACAAATATAGCAGGTCATTGACAAGAGGACGAAGGAGGTGGCTAATTTGTGCTAATGATGGTTCTTTAGGACTGGGAATGACTCTGACAAGAATAGACATTTTCTAACTTGTAACAGAGGTGGGGTGACAGGTTGAGACAGACCATATATATCACCCTAGTGGAATGGCTCTTTCCCGCTTGCTTATTTGAGCAGAGTGTAACAAAGGTGGAGTGACAGGTTGAGACAGACCATATATATCACCCTAGTGGAATGGCTCTTTCCCGCTTGCTTATTTGAGCAGAGATTGAACCAATCAATGAATAGGAAAAATACAAGGTGTATTGATCCAGGGGGTTGAAAAGAAAACAATTTCCCATCCAGCCCTTGCAGTTCATGCAGAGCCCTTGTATCCCAGATGTCACAGTAAACTCCATCTGTGGATATTGTACTCCAAGCATTTACCAGCAAGTCCAGGCCTAGAAAGGAGCTTGCCAACCAGGATGACATCGGCTGGTAACCAAATACCTGAACTGGCTGATAGGGTGCATCATTATTAGTATCTGTACTATTGTGATATCTGGGATATGAATGCTCCATGTTGTGTATAATAGAATATAAAGGGTACCAGAGATGCTCACCCTCTCGAGGTCATTCTTTGCCTTCTGGATGTTAGAATGCAAGTGCCTTTCACTAAGTCCCTGAGCATGCCCCCCATGATTTGCCCCCCATGATTTGCCCAATCAGTGTCCCTCTGATGTGCCAGAATGAATGTCTTCCCCATGGTTATCCCGACCATGCTCCAGGGTTTTTGAAAGAATGGTACATTAGACAATGGACTGCTGATGCTCCGTGTTATCATCTCGATCTGATTCTTTGCATTTCTCCTGAGCATACTGGGTATGTCTTCGGAAAGTATGAAAGTTCGTAAGATGGACCGCACACATATGACAAACCGACGACTAGGGCTACAACACCAAAATAGCGAAGGCTTTTCTTGCAATTTGCTTTCAGAGGGAAGATGAGTCTTCCAAGCTTGTAATCTCGATAAAAGACACAATGTTCGGCTAGCAGTTTGTCAAACAGATCTTTCTGGAGAAGAGTGACATTGGGCTTCAACTTGATGTCCACATTTGTTCGCTCTTGCAATCTTGTGTGTCCTTGTGTTACTTTGGTGATTAAATCTCGCACTCTTTTCATCTTTTTTTACTTCATCTTCATCTTGTTATCTCATTGTAGACTTTGTAGACCTTTGCTACTTCTAACCATCACCATTGCATTCCCTATGGTCGATAACCTTATCAACCTTTTCTTCTTGAGGTTCTAGATCCTTGTGGTTGCTCTACACACCTCTATCTTCTTTTCATTGAGTTGTGATTACTTTTCCCACACTTGTGGCTGATTGTGGCTGAATTTGGCTGCTAGTTGTTTGCCAGTATTTACAGCCACTCAACATAAACCTCAGAGTCCTCTGTTCTGTTTCCCTTGGTTACTCACAGTGGATTCCAGGTCAGTAGCTAATTGTATTCGCTCAATATCATTCTTTGGTTACTCACAGTGGACTCCAGTGTGACCTACAAGTCCCCTTTAGTGGTTATCCCACCCCCACAAGCTTTATTCCCTTATCATGTCAAGCTTTGACTGCTGTCCGTATAATGTGGTGAGCCACCTTCCGACATCTTCAGCTTGGATTTCCTCCTGCTCTGCTTTCCCTTGCCTTTATCTTCGCTCACCCAGAGAATAAAGGGAATATGATTTGGTTGCCAGTAGTGCAACTTATGGTCATACAGTTGCTCACTCAACCCCAAGAGCTCTGAAGCTTCAAATGGTAGGTGCCACTGAAAGAGCTGAAAGATATGCATAATGTATGGTGGATCACTGTTGCCTGTATGCAGTTCCTCAAAGGTAGCACTAGACAACTCATTTCAAAGGTCTTGATCTAGTGGCAGCACTTTGTAAAGCTTTACAGAGGTATGTAGTGTTTTGAGGTCCAGTCCTAAGACCGATGTAAAACCGATTTTTAACCAGACCGGTCCGATAAAGACCGGTCCTGATTGGTCCGGTCCATCCTGGTTTTGATTTCGAGAAAATCAAAAGACCGACCAAAGACCGGTCAGGACCGGTCGTTTGGGCTAGCCTCTATTAGGTAGTATACTGACCGATTTATCCTGATTTTCCCACATTTTTATGATTTTATTTGAGATAGTTATGATAATTTCTCAAAGTACCTTCTCCAAAATGACATATGACTTGAGATCGGCCATATCTTGGCCGCATATGGGCAGAATTACATCATTCTTGGCGGATAATGTAGCCACATCACCCGGCTATCATTGGTACAGCCACCCCTAAGCGCCAATCATACTATTCTATTCTCAGAAATAGGTTTTCTAAGTAGATATACTCAAGAATGACATGTAATCTTAAATCTATCTCGACTACCCCTGAACCGATTTGGATGTAAAAAATATGGGCCGGAAGCCAGGAATCAGTAGTATGTTTCAGACCCCTGACAACTGGTTAATAACTGTTTGGTCCGGTTTTTCCATATTAGGAAATTCCCAGGACTGGTTATAGTCTCGGTCTTGCCCAAATAAGACAAAAGACCAGACCAGACCAGACCTTAAAACACTAGAGATATGCACTGACACCACTTTCAGAGCAAATGAGGTGAATGATGCCAAAGTAACCACATTTCGACGAGGTGGAGTGATGTTCATTGAGCTGATGGAGGATGCAGGTACAGATGTTGATCACCAAGGGATTAATAACTTGCAAACAAATTCCATTGTCAGGCAAACAATACTGATGTGATAATGCAGACATGATAGGAGCTATCTGGTAGCATCCACTGCACTTTGCTAGCTTTCTAATTTGCTACTCTTCCTATTCCAGTTCAACCTTCAATCATAATTTTTAGCCCCATTGGACCATCTGTGGTTCAAAGGTACAAACATTGTGTCAGAAGACCCAAATGATCATGAGGGAGGCTCTTGAAGTGGCTCTCAACGCTGTCTTGAACACAAAGCTGAATTGGAAGATTATCTCAGTACAAATAGTGTTGCCACCGTCCGGTTAACCAGCAACCAGTTCCGGTTCCATTTGGTTTTTGCCTAGTCGGGTTTACATAAGCACTAAACTGACAGAAAAACTCAACTCCGGTTTTACCTGGTTCAGTTTCAGTTTACAACTACAAAAAACTACTTTCGGTCCGAAACCGGTCCCGACCGGTTCGTGACTGGTTCAGACCAAGTACAACACTAGAGGGAAGACAAATGTAAATACCACAGATTCCGGAACCATACTTCCGGCACCATACACCGCAAGACACCGCAAGACGAATCATGAACCTCCTCGTACAACCGCCATTGCCAAAACCAACAACTCATACACTGCACAATTTTACAAAGTCCGCCCAGCGGCACGTAGCTTGAGCGAGCGAGACTCGAGATCGGAGAGGGCGATGCCGCGACAGTTTACAGACATTTTAGAGGCTGGGCTTTGATCTTTTCAACCATCAGAAACACGTTAGTAGAGTAACATGAAATATATACCTTTTTGATCCTTTCAATGGGGTCTTGTGACTCCCGCCCCGTTGTTTCGAACAGAGATTGTGCAAAGAACTCATAGTCAGGCCTTCGCGTGAAACATTGGGAGTATGTGACAATGGTGACGCCACGAGAGGGCAGCCGTACACCTTCCAGTCGACTTGATCCTGGCTACCATCTAGCTTGACTCGGAGGTCTTCAAACAGTGACCAAATGCGCAGGTAGTTGGGCTTTTCGGTAAATGCTAATCCATGGGAATACTCCAAAAACTCCTTAAACTCTCCTGGCAACGTCTTGCACAATTCTTCCGCTGAAATGCTTTGTTTTGTTTTGAGGATGGTACTCTTCCGTATCCGAGTTCTGTTGTACCATGGTAAGGATCCGCACAAGAGGTATATGAGAACGTACGCAAGTGACTCTAAGTCGTCCCTCCGACTGAGCTCGTTACCTAGATGACTACTCAGTGACCCAAAGGCAAGGGTACCGACAAAGGGAAGGCCGCTATGAAAGGGAATGTAAATATGGGTGCAAGTATCTCAATACCGATGGGCGATGCTGAAGTCAGTAAGATATAGAACATCGCTTTGCGTGGGGTCTCCGATGAGGATATTTCCCGGTTTGATATCGCAGTGGATGAAAAATTGGAAAATCCGGGGATTAGACAGGTAAACATCAAGTGTGCCGGCAGACGGAACATACCATTTGGCTAGCAATCAGGGCCACTGTACCAGGCGAAAAGGTCCGTCCACAAGTGTTAAAAACGTCTTCTAGCGAAGGACCAAGCGAGCTGAGTGCGAGGATGTTGTGTCTGCATTGAACCCCAAACCAGACTGCCTGAGGGACACCGGAAACACCACGCAACTGAGAGAGTACACGATATTCGTGCTCGATTGAACGATGGTTGGGTCCTGAATCGCCAAACGTTCAACACCCATAAGGGGCGCACAAAGTCAATCGTGGGAAACAAGTAAGATACTAGTGTTCGTAGAGGAAAAGAGCCATCAGTACCAGTGAATCGACAAACGAACTATGTAGCTTGTAGCCATCCGAGTG
>JBBPPP010000243.1:0-18890 GCA_038092075.1 Leccinum fuscescens | reverse complement strand
ATCAAATTATAAAATGGTTAGATGAACATAGTAGATGCACGAGGTGGAGACAAACTTACCCCTCCATGCACGCCGCATAGCTCCCTACGGAGCCACTTGATATTCATTTCCGGCATCTCTAAGAAGTGCGAACTCCAGTTGACCAAGATTTCGGTCGCCTTGAATGCGACTTCCGAGTTCACCACAGCGACAAGGGGATTGGCCTTCTTGGACGTTGATTTGCTGCTACGTAGCTCCTTTATTCGCTCCTCTCGCTTGGGATCTGATAGAGTGGCCAGGAATTGTATCTCCATGATGATTTCCTCTTCGTCGGTTTGCATGTAAACGTGCTTCGTTTCATTTCGGCTGAGATATTGCGCCAACTGAATACCATCAGCGAGTAGCAACGCTATATTGAAAAATAGTATAACCTAATCAAATGAAGAGTGCGACAAATCGAACACTTACTCTCATCGTATATAGCCACTAACCACCGACCGCTGTACTTTAAAATACCACCGTAGTGTTGAAGCTCCTTCAACGAATCCGTATTGAAATATAGAGCGTCTTCCTGGGTTAACGCCTCGCTGGATAGATTGTTGATGGTCTCTCTCTTCTTCTCCACTGCAGCTTTCTTCTTCTGGACCTCTTTCAAGTACAGCCCTAGAGCTTCGAAACGATGTCGCCCTCCAGCACACGGAATGGGGAAAGATAATCCTTTGCTTTGAGCCGTAAATTGCAGCTCAGGCAGCTTGTGGATGTCCGTTAGGTCTTGCGTGATCGAGGAAGGTTCTACTACAGTCTTCTTCAGAACCACAGGAATAACAGATTTTTCATCAAACCGGTCTAATCCATCCTCCTCAAAAGAGGTGAGTAATCGTTTGGTGTGAGCCGTCTTCAGGACACGCTTATTCCATCTGCCAAAAACTAAGCGTTTGGAGTGTTCCATGAGAGCATCAGTAAAATGGTGAAGAAATGATATTTCCATACAACTAAGGTCAACTTATGTAACCATGATATTTCAATATCTACATTTTCAATATGTTATTATTGTTACATCATAAAGATGGTAGGATGACACACTATAGATAATCCTAGACTGAGATGAAGGACATTGATCAGAGGTGATATACTATCAACCAGAAATCAGTAGCCAGATCATCTTGTTCTCAGAGTGCTTTTTACTGATAACACTAGATCAATGATGTGTTATTCTGGTATCAGTTGGTGAACAAATGATATTTCCAGACATCTTAAGATCATCATGTATAACTGTGATATTTCAGGTCTCATTGGATTACCCACACAAATAATAAATATAATAAAATGATACACTTTAGATAATCCTAGATCAAGATGAAGGAGACTCATCAGAAGTTGCCTTCAATGATATATTGCCAGCCAAAAATCAGTAGCATGATCATCTTGTTTTCAGAGTGCTTTTCACTGATAAAACTAGATCAGTGGTGTGTCATTCTTGTACCAGTTGTTGAACAAATGATATTTCCAGACATCTTAAGATCAGCATGTATAACTGTGATATTTCAGGTCTCATTGGATTACCCACACAAATAATAAATATAATAGAATGATACACTTTAGATAATCCTAGATCAAGATGAAGGAGACTCATCAGAAGTTCCCTTCAATGATATATTGCTAGCCAGATATCAGTAGTATGATCATCTTGTTTTCAGAGTGCTTTTCACTGATAAAACATGGTCAGTGATGTGTTATACTGCCACGAGTTGGTCAGGAAATTATATTTCCAGACAACTTAAGATCAGCATATGTAACAGTGATGTTTCAAGTCTCATGGGATTACCAACACCAAATAATAAAGTCAGTAGGATGGTACACTGTAGAAAATCCCAGACTGAGATGAAGGAGATTAATCAGAGTTTGCCTTCAATTATCTCTTGCCAACCAGAAATCAGTAGCATGATCAACTTACTCTCATGGTGATTTTAGCTCAGAGTAGTAGGTCAGTGATGTATTATGCTGGTACCATTTGATGGGACCTTTTCTTTCAAATCTTTCAATGATATAATGCTGTAGTTCTTTATGGCACATACACTAGTAGGAATCAGTATTTATACTAGTTCAAGTTATCCATGCATAACCTCAGTCAAGCACCATGACCTGTGTCTTGATCACACAAAGACAAGGAAGTAGAAGAACACACCAGTCCCACCACCAATGTTAATTTTCTGCTATGGATTCTTGGCATGGACGGCACAAAGATGGCTCACAATTAGCTGGTAGTACGAGTACACCGTGACGATGGACAATTGACCCTGGACCATATTAATTACCCACACCGGTCGTGGATAGTGCACAGGTACGGGTACTATGACATTTTGCCAACTACCCGGAAATATTCCTGCCGCCGAGAGTTCCCTTTGACCCTTTGCGGATTGCTGCTCACAAAGCCAGACCATACCCTCGAGATTAATGTTTGTCAATATCACCACTCCCCCGACCGGAGCATTCAATCTGCTCAATATTTAAAGTCACATCATGATTTCCTGGGCATTCAAGTTCGACTCTGACTCTTGAGAGACTTCGATGAGAAGTGTCGGTCTGAAAACCGGGTTCCCCTTTCCTCTGTGACTATCACCTTATCACTGCTTTCGACGTTCGAACGCCGTCCTGTACTGCTCCAAACAAGAAGCATTTCCTGTCAGCGTACCAAGGCACAGTGGTGAGCACAGTCACACATCATACTCACCCGCTTGTTGACCCGTTTTCGGAACCGCCGCTTGCATACGTGGTGTAGTGGAGGGGTGATGCCGTGCGGCCAAATGAACTCATCAACGCTGAAGTTCCTGTTTGCCGTGACCGCCTCTTCGTTTTCAAGTTGTATGCGACCGGGCCTCCAACCACCAACATCTGCACATTCATGTGGTACAACTGGAAGTTTCCATGAACTAACTGAGGGAAGGGATCTCTCGTCAAACGAATACATGCATATGAAACTATAAGTGCCAGGCAAGTATGTACACACCGGCTTTGATGTGAGCGGAAGCGGGATCATCTGTCGGTGATTTGACCTAAGTTTGCATTGACCACCATGATTGCCTTGGCGCAAGATCAAACAAAACGCAGGTTCCAGAGCTGATAAGCGACACTGGGAAACATTGCCCAAAACGCCGGAGGAGATTTCTCCGTCAATTGGATAGGAGTCTAGACATCCCCCCATTAAGTCAAGCAAGAACGGGAATCACGAGATAAACGATATGCGTACGCCATCCCGAACTGTTGCAGAACATGAAAAAATGGGGAGATGCCGCAGCTGATTTATCCGACAACTATACAACATGTCCCGAAATGCACAGAACAGAACGTGGCCCGAATCTTGGTGACTGTCGACGGTGTCAGCCAGTGAGCGCTTCAAGTTGAAACATAATTATCTAATGGGTAAACCATACCCTTGGTTTATACTATCTTCTCACGGGACGGAGGAAAGGAGGGCCGTAGCATGAGGTCATGGTACACGGCCTCCACCCTGGAGCGTCCGCGCGGCGATGGGCGAAGACGAGCGATGAAAGGCGGACTCGGAAGACTGACGTGGAAAGAAACGTTTGCTTACTAATCGCTTGCTGTGGTTCTCGCAGTCACCGCGGCCGTCCGAGTCAACGTTGAGCGTTGAACGTTGACTTTGCGGCCGTCACGGTGACGATGATTTGAAGTACACCTCTGACTCGGAGATATGATCAGCTCATGCTGACAGCCATGTCCGTTGGCAGGTCATGGGGAAACAATTTCATAGTACGCTCGTCCGATTTGTCGTCTCGTCTGTGCAATCCCAACGACATACTTACTAGCAAAGCTTCGGCATCGCTGATCACGACACGATAATGTAAAAAGCAGGCTTATTATATAGCACGCAACTTGAACTAGTACAAATAAAGTCCAAATCACATACATATCTAATGGAACGAGCAGATCCCAGTCGTGATACCGTATGACTTGATTCAATGGAACGACGAATGGATGCTTGAAGTACTACTAATACAAGTCCAAAGTGTATGACGAACGTTGTGAAACGAGAAATGAATGACAATGTTTATGGAAGACAATGAATAGCAAGGAACGTAGGTCCATGCCCCAAGAAATATATTACTTGATGGACGCGGAAAGGTGGCATCAGTATCATTGACTCGAACTCAAGCTCCAAGAAGATGACCTCGTGGCGGGACGCAGGAATGGGCTCAGTACGTGTGGTCAACCTGCCATTGGTAGCCAGGGCGGGACTCCGTATACACGGTGCCGCGACGTGTAGCAGTGGTGGTGGTGCTTGTACTAATGCTCAGCCTCCTCGACGACCGGGATCTGTTGTACAAATGCGTAGAATCGACCGAGTGTCCGCCATTGAGACCATTAAGACCAGTGCGATCTTTGTGCAGTCCACCAAGGAGCAACCTCAGCACGTACTCCGTGTCGAACGTACCATGCGCAGGGTCATATGGAGTACTCTCGATCGTGTCCTATCAAAAATGGGTGAGTATCTAGCGTCAAGTATCTCACCCAACGAACGGAGCATCGCACTCTGATCTTGTAACGGGTCACAACGTGCCTCCGAAGCAGCTCCGACGCAGCAAGATCTGTGCTAGAATTAGATTCTGAACATGTCGTGCCTGATGTTAAGACGGTCCCACAACCACTCTCAGTTCTTCCCCGTCGGCTGTACACCACCGTTAGCCTGAGTGAGCTCTAACAACCACGCATAGTATGGACGACTGTTTACAGACGAGTGCGAATCTGATGTACCATCCGGCGGTCCTTTTCTTTCTCCATCACGTTCTTCAGGTTTTGATTGCGGGGAAATGGCTCCGGAGGACTCAGAGTGTTGATTGCCTTTGTGGGAGAAAATTCGTCTAAAGAGAGAGAAGGGCATGGGTGATCCCGGGTGAGGAAAGGCAAAAGGCTTGTTTCTGCCCAAGCGGGTTCATGAGCGCTTACCGCGTAGATATAGGCTGTGGTAGTACGCCCCATTCCATGGAATTCAACCTGAAAAGTCACGGTCTAATGATGATGACCAGTCAGTGGCTGGTTGAACGTCGTCACAATCCACACAACGTTGGGGTCCGATATGGAGAGAACCCGTAGATTCATTCACGATTCGTGCCAATTTCGTAGCGTGCAGAAAATTAATGGGTGAAAAAGCGGGATCCGACAGAGATAAGTAGTAGCACATGTCATTTCCAGCCTTATGTTCATAGTAATAGTGTGTGGTATGATACACGGTTCAGAGGCAACAGCAGAGTAGAACGTTTGATGAACGAGATATCTGGAGAGCAAAAACGATATGAACAAAAAGCAAGACATGCAAAGTCACGGTCATAGTACTCCTGAAAGATGGGTATCAAAAACCGAGCCAAAGTGTCATCTCCCTACATGAATAAACGGAACCCACGACGTAAAAGGTGCACCCGACTCGCGCAGCCGCTGCACAGCGTAATGCAACGCCTCTGCCGCTCGCGCACAGTCCGGAACCACACGTTCACTGGCACTCCCATCACCAAAGAGCCGCGCATAAACGTCCCTCGTCACCCTCGGCGCGTCCGCGTCCCGGATCGCCCACATCGTCGCAATAACACCGCCATATCCCGCGAGCAGCATCCCTGCGGCCAGATGCACCGACTCCTCCGGCAGCTTCTCATCCCCCTGTGCAGTCTGACACGCAGACAGAAACGCGAGGCCGCCGCTGCCCCGCCTCGAAGTGCCAGAGGTCGGGTGCGACAACTTGATGATATCCGACAGCTTCAAACGCCGCCCGTCCGCGAGGCAGAGCCCACTCGAGAGCGGGTCGCGCGGGTCCTGCACGCCGTGGCACGCAAAGTGAACCCAGTCGGCGGTCTTCATTTTCTTGAACACGTCTTCGACGGTGCCGTGAGACTCCTGGAGGATCACGAAGGGAGAACTAGCAGACAGCGCTCTGATGTTCTCAATCTCTTCCTCCACGGACACTAACACACCGAGACCGTCTGTCGGAGGCTGAGGGACGGCGACGAGGCGGATATGGGACGAGGGGGTATCTGGTTGCAAGTCTCTGTTGACGATCCGAGGGAACTAAGAGTGGGTATGTACGAGGATATGGCGAAATCGGAGAGCTTGGTGCCTGCCACAGTTGCACCATACAGACCAGCGGCGTGTATAGGAAGGGAGGCGAAAGGCCCGGTCGAACACCAAAATATACGGACCATTCCCTCGGGAGAAGAGGGCGGAGTCTGGGAGCATTGCACACATCTGTCAGAAAGATCAGACATCATTAAATAGATGACATACCGAAAATCCGAGGGCGTCCAGAACCGGACGTACAACACTGTTCCAGAGGTACTCTAGAATACTCCGGAGCAGGTCGTCTGCTGTGAACCCCTCGATCTGTTGTGGCTTCACTTTGACTGCCCTGTCTCCCTCATCGTCATCAGTAAACAGCTTCTCGAACAACCGTTGTAAAGCAAAGTCTCCGTCTCCATCTTTTTCATGTGGGACGAGCGCAGTAATATCTGTACGAGAAAGAATGAGCTGATGGTGAGTGAGCGATAGATGCAGCAGGCGCCGTAGCTCCTGGACCTCCCGGTACCGCACACCCGAAAGCGGAACGGGGATAACGCTCACGCTCTCTTCGTCTGGCACGACAATCAACGCATCACACCGCTGTTTGCTCGCGTTGAGATAGACAACCGGCCCAGACGCAGCATGAGCCGAGGGGGAGAGCTGCTTGACTGTCTTTGGCAGCAAGAACCGATCGAAGCACGGCAGAGACCTGATCTCGACGAGGAGCTTTTCCCGTGCGAGAGCGAGGTTGTGCTGTCTCTGAACCTGTACCTCGAGAGATCGAGCACCACTAGCTCCGCCGGAGAGACTGGTACCAAAGATGGCACTGATGTCGGCAGACTGGAAATTATCGCTCATCAATCCGAGGGACGGTACAAAGTCGTGTCGAGAGCTCGCCCGTTCCAACTCCTGCGAGATTCGTTGAAACCGATCAGCGAGGTCCGGGTGCTCGACGCAGAGTTCGTCGACTGGCGTGCGGAGTTGGAGGAACTGACTCCAGACGATCGATCGACCCTGCTCAAGCCATTCGACGGCCATTTCGGGAAAATCGGCTTCAAGAGCGGCAGCGGCAGCATCTCGCGCAACGTGAGCAGCGTCCAGGAGTACGCGGAGGCGCTCCGCGAGTGGGAGCCCGAGCCAGGCCAATTGGGGAAGAAGGTCTATAGTGGCGCCGTACGCGTCGAGGAGAGCCTGCGAGTCGCCTTGGAGAGTCGCAGAATCGATCCAGCTGCGTGCTGCAAGAAATCGTTTGGATGTGGGACCAATGGAAGCACGAGTGGCGGTCGAAAAGTGCAGAGTGGCGTCGGAGAGATCAGAAGGGTCCGTAGATTGCTCGAAACGCATCCCAAACGCCATCCCAAGGTTGTACAATTGAGCCAACCGTGTCGGATGGTTATTGGGGGTGAGATGGACTACTTCTTTGAACGTCGAAATGGATTTGTTGATATCTGAAAGTTCACCAAGAGTGTGAAAGCGGCGAACTAGCGAAGACCCCAGATTGCTCAACCGAACCGGCATCTTGGGATCACCATCGCGAGTGAGAAAGACCGCCTTGTCAAACACTAAAATGGATTTTTCAACGTCCCGGAGGCCGCCGAGTTTATCGAAGCGACTCAACAACGATGACCCAAGGTTATTCAACAAGATTGGTTTGATGAAATGATCATCTGGAGTAAGACGCGTCGCCTCCTCTTTCACCAGAATAGATTTGTCAATGTCAATGAGGTCACCGAGGCACTCGAACCGACGAAACGTTGCGTTCCCGAGACTGGTCAATACCGCTGGCTTGACAGGATGGTTGTCAGGAATGTCACGGATAGCTTCCTCAAACATCAGGATAGACCTGTTAATATCCGCGAGGTCTTCGAGGTGCTCAAAGCGACTCATCAACGAGTTCCCAAGGTTGCTAAACAGACTTGGCTTGTCTGGATGGGAATTAGGAGTGAGATGGACTGCCAACTCTTGCGTGGAAATGGCTCTGTCGACATCCGCGAGATCGCCAAGGCGCCCGAAGCGAAGTGTTAACGCGCTCCCAAGGCTGGTCAACACATCCTTCTTTCCGGGATGGCCATCGGGAGCGAGATAGACTGCCTCTTCAAACAGAGAAATGGACTTGTCAATATCTGCTACACCACCGAGGCGCTCAAATCGACGACATAACGAGACCCCGAGACTGGTCAGCCGACTCAGTTTTCCAGGATGGTTATCGGGAGTGAATCGGACTGCTTCCTCAGCAAACGAGATGGATCTGTCAATATCCGTCACGTTACCAAGACACCCGAAGCGATGACACAAAGAAGAACTGAGGTTGATCAAGAGAGCTGGTTTTTCAAGATGGTCATTGGCCGTCAGCTGAACTGCTTCCTCGGACACCGAGATTGACTTCTCAATGTCTGCGAGGTCACCGAGATGCTCGAAGCGACGAGATAACGAGGCCCCGAGGTTGTTCAACCAATTTGGCTTTTCGGGATGGTGGTTGGGAGCGAGACATATAGCATGCTCAAATATAGAGATAGCCCTGTTAATGTCTGCGAGATTGCCAATGTGCTCGAAGCGACGAGATAACGAGCTCCCAAAAAAGCTCAACAACGCTGGTTTGTCTGGGTGTTCATCGGCAGTAAGTTTCACGGCGTCCTGCAACATCCAGATTGCCTCGTTGATGTCTATGAGGTCGCCACCTCTCTCAAATCGACGATACAATGAGCTCCCAAGGGTGGCAAGTACTGCTGGCCGACGTGGATCCCCGCCTGGTAAATGCATCAGGATAAGGCGGGCCTCCCGTATGAATTGTTCATCATCCGGATCTATGCTGTCCTCGTCAGATATTTTTGCCCCCATCTCCGGGATAGCAGTGGAGATTTCCGCCATTTGTAATGCAAAGCAAGCTGCTCGGTATCCGTGGCTTTCAGCCGGAAAGTGTTCAAAAACTGTCAAGAGTAATTCTTTGGCTTCCATCCTATCAACCTCGTCGCCTCGCCTTTGAGAACGTGCCAGTAGGGCGAAACAAAGATCGAGGGCTGTAGTAGCATGGTCTGGGTGATCGCTAGTGCGGAGCAGTAGCGCATCCCGGTACAGGGAAATGGGCACGTCGAGGTCGAGGTAACGATCATTGACTTGACAATGGATGAACTTTGCATTGGCCAAGTTGAACAACACAGCAGAGCGATTGGGATGGTCAGGTTGGCACATATCCCGGACCTGCTCGAAGCACGCAACGGCCTTGTTGAGATCTGTTTGAACCTGGAGCTGGCGATAACGTAGGAGAGACCGATGTCCCGTGTCTGTGAGTTGTTCTATCTCCCTCATTACGCTCGACTCTGGTGGCTGTTTCCAGAATGTTATGACGCGTCTACAATGACATGAACGGTTCGCTCACGTCGAGTTTTGTTACGAATTCACTGAGCGCACAAACTAGTCGTTCGGTATTAATTGTTACTGAAGAGCATGACGGAAAAATATCGTCCCTCTGGGTCAAGAATCTAACAGCTACAAGGGAGGTCAAAGACAGAGCAGGACAGTAACATAGGTGAACTCACGCTGGTGGTGCCCATCCCGATCAAGCACGTCTCCTACAGTAATTTTGAATTGGCGAAGTAATTCTCCGTTCCCTAGCCTTGGTCCCAGCTCGAAGGACGCGTAAACTCTGAACGAAATTGCAGACGATGGCTCCGACGGCCTTACCATCGAGGGATGCTAAGAAGACACGGCGACAACATGTAAATAAGTGACTCACAGGAGGATCTCTTGGTCCCATTCCATCACGTCCTCGCTTACTACTGATGCGGGCTTGCTCGAAGTCTCCGTGGTCCTTCCATCAATCTCGACAATAAGATAGAAGTTTGCCGGTATGCGACGGAGGCCAGAAACAATATCTGTAACGCAGATTTCTGTACAGTGACTCTGTCAAACGTGTCTCCACTTTACCTGATAGGCGTGCCCACTTACGCGTTATGAAATCATGTTCGTGCTCAGTTTTTGCGGCAGACGAGCACGCTTTCGAGTCATCGGAACCTGAACTCTCTCTTGGTTTAGCCTGAGGTTGATCCATCTGTGAAGCAGAGATTAAAGTTCTGAGATCGCATACACAGGATCATGCAACGTTGCATTGCACATGTTTGATCCAGTAGGGAACATCCTGGTAGACCTTGAAGCATGTTACTTATGTAAGCAACCCTGGGTTTGAAACCTTGAAATCGGCTATATGCACTCGCGCTTCCCACGGTTAGCGTTTCTATACTTACTTCAGGCGACAGGTCGGACACCTCGACATCTTAGTATCCAGCTATAGTACTGTATGATTGCTCCGTGCAAATATAAACATCCTCGTTCGATAAATTAGTTTGTACAGGCGAAGAGTAGCGTAGGGGGACAAAAGTCGGGCAGAAACAGTCGTCTTTCGAGCCCGAGAGTATGAATGGCATTGCCAAAGATCATCCACCAAAGTGAATGAAAGTAACACAAGATTTGAATGGAGTGCCAGAGTCACCCCGAAGTTTCTGGATGGCGCAGTACAATGCTGCTGCTGCCTCCATGCTGTCAAGAACTTGAACAGTATATTTGTCGGATAATTCTCAGATGCAATTGATTTCGTCCTTCACCAAAATCAGTGTACCGAGTCCGTCTGTCGGTGGCTGAGGGACAACAAGTAGGCGAAGTTTAGAAGAAGGGGCATCCGAGACGCTCAAAGTGACGATGTAATGAATTGCCGAGGTTGTTTATAACCGCCCTGACTTGTCTGTACGGCTATCGGGTGTCAGACAGACTGCCTGCTCTTTCACCGAGGTGGACCTGTTTAGATCTGCGAGGTCCCCGAGGCGCTCAAACCGACTCAACAATGAAGTCCCGAGGGTGTTCAAGCAAGCCGGCTTGTCTTGATGGCCTTCGGGCATCAGACAGATAGCATCCTCCAATATTGAGATGGATCTGTTTAGATCCGCAAGGTCCCCGAGACGCTCAAAGCGACGATGTAATGAGTTGCCGAGACTGTTTAATCGTCCTGGCTTGTCTGGATGGTCGTTGGGTGACAGACAGACAGCCCGCTCTTTCATCGAGATGGATCTGTTTAGATCCTCGAGGTCCCCGACACGCTCAAAGCGATTCAGTAACGAGTTCCCGAAGTTGTTCAAGAAAGCCGGCTTGTGGGGATGGCTGTTGGGTAACAGACAGACAGCCTCCTCTGAGATGGAAATTGACCTATTTAAATCCGCGAGGTCCCCGAGACGCTCAGACCGACGGCATAACGAGTTCCCGAGGTTGTTCAAGAAAGCTGGCTTGTTGGGATGGCCGTCGGGTGTCAGACGGACAGCCTGCTCTTTCATCGAGATGGACATGTTTAGATCCGCGAGGTCCCCGAGATGCTCAGACCGACAGCATAACGAGTTCCCCAGGTTGTTCAAGAAAGCTGGCTTGTCAGGATGGCCATCGGGTGTTAGACAGACAGCCTCCTCTGACATAAAGATGGATCTGTTTAGATCTGCGAGGTCCCCGAGACGCTGAAAGCGATGATGTAATGAGCTGCTGAGGTTGTTTAACCATCCTGGCCTGTGTAGATGGCCGTCGGGTGTCAGACAAACAACCTCCTCAGACATGGAGATTGACCTGTTTAAATCCGCGAGGTCCCCGAGACGCTCAGACCGACGGCACAACGAGTTCCCGAGGTTGTTCAGGAAAGCTGGCTTGTCAGGATGGCCATCGGGTGTCAGATGGACAGCCTGCTCTTTCATCAAGATGGACATGTTTAGATCCGCGAGGTCCCCGAGATGCTGAAACCGACTAGATAATGAGTTGCCAAGATTGTTTAACCGTCCTGGCTTGTCTGGATGGCCGTCAGGGGACAGACAGACAGCCTCCTCAGACATGGAAATCGACCTGTCTAGATCCGCAAGGTCCCCGAGACGCTCAAACCGACGGCATAACGAGTTCCCAAGGTTGTTCAAGAAAGCTGACTTGTCTGGATGGCCGGGCATCAGACGGACAGCCTCCTCTTTCATCGAGATGGAGTTGTTTAGATCCGCGAGGTCTCCAAGATGCTCAAACCGACGGCATAACGAGTTCCCAAGATTGTTCAAGAAAGCTGGCTTGTCTGGATGGTCACTGGGCATCAGACGGACAGCCTCCTCTGACATGGAGATGGATCTGTTTAGATCCGCGAGGTCCCCGAGACGCTCAAAGCGACTTGATAATGAGTTCCCAAAGTTGTTCAACAGAAATAGTGTTTTGGAATGCCCATGGGGCATAAGATCCATGGCAAACTCGAACATGACAATTGCCTCCTGGATATCGGCAAGCGAACCATTGCGTTTGAACCGATCAGATAACAGCACCCCAAGGTCAGCGAGTAGTGCAGGTCGGCAAGGATTACACCTTGACAAGTTCTGTAGCAGGTCCCGCCTCTGTTGTATCATATCGTCGACATTCGCTTGCTCTGCCAGTGAGGATCTGGCATCTCCTGCCTCCAACGATAGCGAAGCCTCGGCCATCTGCAATGGCCCATTCATTTCGCATGACTCCGGTAGCTATTGCCACAAGTTCAGAAATTGACCACAGCGTCATGAACAATCTGCTTACGTTAAGTTTGGGACAGGGTTCATTCGCGTCACAAATGCGTTGCTCAGTGATGATACTAAGGTTAGAAGACAGCGCTAAAATATCGCTCTCCTGCCCAATTGAGTCGATGGCTATGAGGAGATGTCAAGGAAAGTGTGCGGCGGACAAAGGAGTTGCTCACGCTGAAGTAGTTCATTCCGATGATGGCACACTTCTCCTACAGTACTCTTGAATTGACAGAGCAATTCTCCATTTCCTAGCCTCGGTCCAAGCTCAAACGATGCGTAGACACTAAACAAAATGGAAGCTGATTGATTCGGTGGTCTTGGCAGCTGTTCAGTGAACGTAGCAGAGATTCGGCAAATGATGACGCACAAGAGGATGTCTGCATCCCATTCTACGGCGTCCTCCCCTATCGATACGGGTTTGTTCGAAGTTTGTATAATTCTTCCATCGACTTCTACAACGACATGGAAGCCTGCCGGGATCCGACGGAGGCCGGACGCAACATCCGTGACACGTATGACGGAACAGGCATGTTTGTGACGAATCTATACCGGCGCAAAATTGCTACGCACGTGTTACGAAGACATGTGAGTCGCAGTTATCCATAGGTGATGAATTCGAGTTGGGCAATCTGTTTTGTCCTTGAGGTGTTGGTTGGAGGGGGAAAGCCGGGCTAGAGAATTGGTTGTCTTGATTCATGAAGTCTGTGTGGGCAAGATCTGCCAAGTGAGGGTTCTGCAGCAGTGAGTTCATAATTTAAAGGCGGCCAGGTGTTGCCGCTGTGCCCATTTCTGATAGAACCACAGCAACAAATCATTCCCAAGCTGTGTGATACATAGCCAATGAGCTTCTGATCATCATTAGGCGTCAAAGGCAGGAAGCAAACCGTGTCAGTAAACTTGGAAGTCGCACGGCAGGAACAAAATACAAATGGATTTGTAATCCTGCTGTAATAAGTTTCCGGCGGATAAGTACTAAATGGCCGATTGGGTATCGGTTATCCGGACTTTTCGTGATGCTGCACAGTCAGACTGTGGGTTGTGTCCTGCCTAATACCTCAGACTCTATCCCGCTCGCGAGGTGAATTCGACCACGCCGCGGCCCACCCGTAAAGCCCCGTCTTACGGATTGAAAGTCGACTCTAGAATAACGCCATCCATACGACGTTTGACAACAGGTACTACAAGTCTACCATGTCATCTGGCACCCAACTGGAGACCTGGCGATCCGCATTGACCAGAGATTCACAACGAAACCGTCGTTCCCGGTCCCTCTAAAGGGCCAAGGCTCACCGCAGAGAGACGCCTAGCGCTCGAGCTTCGGCTGCGTCATGCCGTTCCAATTGACGTTGCGAACATCCCGCATGCTGTGTGTTTATTTCAATTCGTTGCTGACGCCAACAGCTAGGTGGGCCCTCGATCTCCATTCCAATACGTCCTCTTCCATCACACCCTTCGTTCCCGCGCGCTCACTGTGCACTTTACAAATGTGGGATGTGTACAGGAAGCATGCCTGTGGCTACTTTGCCTTGACTATGTACAACGAGCGGGTGTTTGGAGTGCTCAATTTGGGTGCGTTTAACCACTCACCCACTCGTCTCACGGACACTAGCAGACATGCGTCGCGCACAGGCCACACCTCCGGAATTCATTCGCGCGCGCGCGTTTTCTACGAGACATGACGGTGTTCGCCAACGACGTCACCCAGCCGCGTTTCCGGGTCCAGAACATTTTCGAGATGGGCCCATCCTGTGAGTCCCCGCTGCGGTAGACATGATGGCCGCAGCTGCCGGACATGTCGCTCAGTTTCAACTCGAACTAGCTGTCCAAGCTCGATGGAGGCTGGAAGGGTAGAGAGGGGACTATAATGCTTACGACGACGACGAATCAACCACCTCGACGATCCGAAATTGTTGAACATGTTGAACATGTCACTCGCGTCCAGACGGTACGGCGGCGTGTGAGTCCAGGGTGCCCGGAGGGCTGTGGTATCAATGCTATGATGCATGTATGAGTATGATCGACAAGTCTGCTCTGATTGGGACGCTCTCGTTTGCATCTGTTGGCAATATATATCTTCGCTATCTCTCTCTGTCCACGCCGTCCGCAAATACAATCGACAAACGGGTCACTCGTGGCTAGATAACGCTGATAAGCCAAACCCCGTGTCAATATCAGTTCCATGCCCTCTTCTGCCGTAAATACTGCGCGTATACATTTCCCGGATACACAAGACGAATCGCGGGGTAAGCATGAATACAGGAACAAATTGAAGAAGCCTTCATGATCAGGATTGTAGATCATGTAAAGAAATGCCTCTCTCGAAAACGTGAGGACTGAAAATAAAGTCAATATTGTTGAACATGAGCCAGTGGAAGAGTGTAATATTTCGTATGTATCTGATAGACTGAATCAGGCCCGTGACGTACGCTCCGGGTTATCGTCTGTGCTGTGAGATGGTTGCACCGCCAGTTTGAGAAGAACTAGTTGCACTCGAAGGCGTTGCCCGTTGCCATCGCCGATTCCAGTGGAGTCGGATAGTGGTTAGTTACCTGACGTTACGCACAACACGAACAAACAAATTTCGACATTCACGATGACGGCCATCGTCTGAGGACAACAACTTTTGGGGGGTCTTCCGATGGCAACAGTTTATCTACTAACTTGCAGTGGTACTAGTAAATGCATTCTCAATCACGACCAGAGCCAATGAATGCGTCTCCGCACCATTCAAAGGTCAAGGTCACTCTGGCTCTCTCCGATCCTGTATATCTTGCCGGCGGACACATCTCTGGAAAATTGCAGGTCGAGAGTCGTGCTGACCTCGAGTCTTTGCTCGGTGTAGGCGTAATAATGGTTGAACTATATGCCATTCAAGGTAGACATTCCTTTGTCAGATCACCAGCGACGCTCACTTTGTCCCCCAAGAGGTCAACTCTGGAGAATACTCCGCGACCTCTACATTCATCCACTCCCGCAAAACGTTTCAAGGCCCAGGTCTTCCCCCTTCCAATGCCGTGTATTCTGATCATGTCCCCGGGGGGAGCGAATTTCCTCTTCCTGCGCACCACCACCCCGCTCGACGCGGTCAGACAACTTTCTTTTTCCAATTTCCACTTCCCACGTCCTCTCCATCATCGATGAATTTCGGTCCCGCAAGCATCAAGTACGAAGTACGTGCAAGCGCAAGCGTAGCATGGAGAGGGGACATATGTCTCGTCACCGATAAACGAGATGTCAAAGTCGTCGAAAATCGGGATCCGGCTGCCGCTGCACCATCGCCACAGGCTGTGTCAATCACAGAGGGTGGAAAGATCTGGGCCCAGGCGACTCTTACCAACGGCGTAGTCGTCGGTGGGGAATCTGCATACATAGATCTACAATTGAGGAATCACACGCAACGTTGGGTCTGTTTCTTCCCGCTCTTCGTGGTCCCCTTTCTCAAATCTCCTCTCTCAGACATCCGGCGTCACCATCACATTAACACGACACCTTCATCTCTCTCAGTCTTTTTTGGCTGGGAGATCGCCACCACATATTTCGGATATAGCTACACAAGTTGAATTTCGTGGACCGGAATACTCTGTTCCTCCAGGAGTGGAGGGAATTGCCCGTCTGGTCATTGATATACCCCGTCATTCTCGTGGTGTAAAGGGGGGACTACGCATCGACCATAATGGAAAATCCACGGAGAGCTTCTTCGAGGTACGTTGCACCCTCAAACTGAGAATCGATATGCCTCCCGGAAGGTACGTTATTTGCGACAATCCCTTACGTATTACCAACAATCACTAGTGAGGATACCGTCATAAATTTGCCGCTGACTATCTATCATTCTCTTGCCGTCCCTGAAGTCCCGACATCCCCACCACATTTCACTTCCTCTCCTTATCCATACACAGCGCCCGTATCTCCTGGACCGTTGTTGATGCCCCTCTACACTGGGAATCCGATTCAGTCATACGATCCTTTGAGTACCTCTTTTACGCGACCAATTTCGGGCTATTCGTCAGATCAGCTCATTGAGCAAGGGAGCCATAACTGGCAATATGCGCCACAAATCCAACGTTCCATCTCCGTGGGAACTGGTTCACATGCAGGCTACTACACGTCTGCATTATCAACTTCATATACGCCCTCGCCAAGACTCTTGCCACCTCCACCCCCACACGTGCCCTTTCCAAACCAAATTCATTCTGCAGCGCTGACAGACCCAAGTGGCAGTTATCACACGAATCGAGATCATTTACAGTATTCTCCGATTTCACAGAATCTTCATTTGACTGCGTATTCTCCCCTCTCCGTCATTTCACCGAGTAGCCCGCTTGGTTACTATCATTATCCTGCTCCACAGTCACGTGTTGATCGACCCTTCCTGCCACCCCCCATCGAGATACCGTCTCTGCCGAACCCTCATGATTCGCAGGGAGTGTTGCATTCCCCTCGTCCCGTACCGTCTCCGAAACATTCGTTCCATCATGGTTCAGTGCCAAAGAGTGGCAATGTGTCTGAACTTGAACGTATGGCGGAGGACCAGGTCGGTAAGCAGCCCGAAGATCCAAGTTTGGTAGATATCCCTACCATCAAAGGCGATGCGGGCGTAGAAGCGCAAGGACCCCAGGACGTGAACCTCGATTTTCAACCCCCTGAAACGAGTGTGGTGGACGAGACCAAGACCCTACCCGCCCCACCTGTTCCATCCAGCAAAGATAAGCATCTTCTCGCGCAACGTCTAGCGCGTGTCGACACGGTCTTTATGACTGGGGACAAAGAGGAGACCATGGCTACTGTTGACCATCATTCCAGTTTCCCACCCTCAACCACGGACCATTCGCATTTTCATGTACCATCTCGCGCACCACCCACGCCACCCATCGCGGCCATCACGCCCATCAAATTCAACAAGGCGCCTACCGAATCGTCCGGAAAGGGCAAGGACCTGCGGCCCGAGAGCGGGCTGGATGCACTCGAACGTCGGTTATTGGCCGAGGTCGGGACGCGTAAGCTTCACAACGACGATGCGAACGAAGGAGAACGACGAAGACGGCATGTACGCAACGTCGTGGTGCAGCCGATCAGCATTCCACCAAGTGGACCACCTCAGGATACGGTCAACGATAGTGCGATTTCGAGCTTGACGCTTGCGGATCGGGAGTGTATGTGGAGGGCGAGTAGCCCTGAGCGAGAGCAGGAGCAGGAGCAGGAACACGAACTCGAACAGGAGCAGGACCGGGACTCGGACGAGCGTACGCAGCACCTGAGCGGCGACCGAAGGGGCGGACGTACTCCGAGCGAGGACGATAGGGATGCGCGTACGCAAAAAGGCAAAGGGTCGCGGAAGGTCGGGAGGGGAAACCACCAGCAGAACGGTGAAGAAGCAGCAGTGAGCCACGAAAGGCCAGGTCAACGCAAGGAGCGCAAACGGGTCAAGGAGCGCCACGAAGGGCGCAAGATGCGACAGGAGGCGAGGGGGCGAGTGGCTGCTTGGTTAGGGGAGATCGATGTCTCGGCTTCTCCTTTGGCCGTGCTGGATAACCCGCTATCTTCTTCGTTTGCTGTGTCGCCCTCGGTGTCGCGCTTCGTACCGATTGTGGAGAACGCTTCTTTCGGTCCTCCTCTTTCCCTCACACCTGCAGACGTGACGGACGACATGGACATGGGTATCAACATGGACAAGGACAGGAACGATAAGAAGACGGAAGAACGCTCCCGCGCCAGAGATATCGACGTCTCGACGGACAAGCCGAACCCGCGGTCGTCTGGGTTCATCACCATTTCGTCGTTGAGAGGGTCTGGATCCGGCGGCGACGCGTCGCCGTCGCTGTCTTTGCGACGGTCGTCGTTAAATGATGTCTCGACTCACCATACACCAAAGACGTCGACGATAAGCAAGAGGGAACGACCGTCGATAGTACGGATGCCGACCGCTATCAAGGTGACTCCGAGTCGACCCTCACCTTCGCCAGCACCATCACCAGCACCTCTTTCCCCTCCTTCCCCTCCTCCGGAACCAAAGTCGGAGCCTGCGCAACCGACGCAACAAGGTGGTCTATTTCCTGGGCTCGTGGGTGTTCCGCGATGGCCATCCAAGTCTGCGATTGCGGACCCCGAGGTCAAGTACGACGTGAGGTCGGCACGTGGCGGGAGGGGTGGGAAGGTGATGCAGGTGGCGTCCTTGTGGGCTGCCAAGGCGAACGCTGTGAATGCGAACACGACCAACCCCAATACCAACCCCAACCCCAGCGTCAATGCCAGGGTCAAGGTCAATGCTGATGCTAAACCGAAGCCCAAGACGAG
>JBBPPP010000242.1:0-18895 GCA_038092075.1 Leccinum fuscescens | reverse complement strand
TCATTTTCAGCTTTCCTGTTACACAGTTGACATTTAATTATATACAAGTGTCCAACTATAACACACAGGTAGGTTGTGATGAGTTCTATCTGCTCATGTCAGCCTCTTCACAATTTCCTGATGTTGCACCTTGACCACAACTCGCTGCCACTATCATATGGCTTCCTGGCGCCTCGTCGGCGTATCCGGCGGACTCGGACGAGGGACGAGTTCCTCAAGCGTCCATTTCGAATGAGAGACCAAGTCATCAAGAGTCTGAAGGACAGATTCAATACTGGTGTGTTGAACCACTTGTTCAGGTACTACATTGCGCTAATAGAGGGGGACATAGTTCTCTCTGTTCATCTTCATCTTCAAGTCCACTGCTGCCGCAACAATGCTTGCAAACAAAGTCCTTCTCCTTTTTCTTTTTCTATATATATAGCATTGTAATAATTCTGGCGAAGCTGAGATTTTAGTAATACGTTAATGTCACGTGACCGTGACTCTGACCCCGAGTCGGAGTCAGTCCGACTCAATGATCACCAACTCCATCCGAGTCGACAACTAGTGCAAGCTACTCTTCAAACGTCATGACGATTTCCTCTGTATACCAACAGGCAACATCAGCACCAAGTCTCAGAGGCAGTCGCCCAAGCCTGCCCATCACCGTGAACCCCGTGCGACCGTCGGAGGGTGATGTTCACGAACTGCGTGGGGTACCGACTTGGCCTTCACAGCTGGGGAGGTACTCACGACCCACGTTGCTGCGACGGAATACGACGGCATTGGAGGCTAATTCAGAATGGCTTTTGGAGGAACACGAATGGTCAGATGGGAATAGAAGGTCACTGTTTAGTTTCGCCTGATTCTACTAGAATTATCTCTCACAGCACTATCACTTCCAGCATCTGGGTTGGAAACTGGCAGATATTGCAGCATCCGTGTGGTCTAACCTATTGTTACAACCCAACGCTGGTATGTATATGGTCTTCGTATACCTGGATCACGTTAATTCGGTGATCAGAAAACGTTCACCGGATTCAACATCAAGCGCTGTGACTCCGAGAAACGGATGAATGATTTCGAAGGATGGATCACCGCAGCGCGGACACGAGTCAATGGCGAGTGGCTCATGTACGCGGAACCTATTCGCACAGACTCGGGCAATGATCAAGATGATATGTATGAGTACTATTATGTTGACGTCGGGCGGCGGCTCGTTGCTTGGAAGCAAGCGTTCTCCGCAGAAGTACTGTTTCAAGAATCCGCTCATGTTGGAGATAAGGAACATCTTAGTATGTTTTTTCTTGTAAATCGTCACAGTACTACCCGTAACGATAGTTTTTCAGGGCATGAACTTGAAGCGCAATTCTGGAAACATATTGAATACTTCCCCTTCGAATTTCGGTTACCTCGGTCGGAAGTTCATTCATTATGTCAGGAGCTTCGCTGGCTCTATGTTGGTGGGTCCATTCATGAAATAAAACGAGCGAAAGCGCTTAGTCACTCACAGAAGCCGCAACTATGGAGGACTCCGTCGCTGCCTCGACATTCGGAAATCTGGATATGACTGAAAAACTTGCAAGACACTTAACTGAAGCTGGTGCGTCTATTCCTATTTGTGGTGGATACTCTTACTTTTCATAAGCCGGAGTGTGTAAGAACTCATTGGATGAGTACACCGTTGCAATGTTTGGTGAGTGAGGGGAAACTTACGAGTAAACTGTCTGACTACTGACAAATCCTCACTGGTCAGGCAGAATCAAATCAACGCTCTGTAAGTAATGGTCGATTGTGAGCGGTTTGTGTATTCATTTCGAATAGGTCACCATCAATTCTTGCACATCCATGGTTTTCCGGAGGCACGACTTATTCGATCTCATTCGCTGGCAACCTTCGACAAGACGACGCCACCACAGAATGCATTTGCCAAAGCAACTTATGTTGCGTTTCGCCTACCCGCGGTCGCAGAACGTGTCAAGGCCATATACGTTGATGGTATCGTCAACGCGCTGGACTTGAGGGTGTTTGTGAATGACATGGGCTATCAGATCAACAGCCAGATGACGTTGGTATGCCCTTCCTACCCCGGAATGATACACTTAAATTGACTCAGAGCTTTCCCTCAGTCCGGGGTTCTCATGGCAGTTGATTGCACCATCTTAAGCATCCCAATCCTCGGCACACTGACTGTCACCAAAACACTCGCTTCAGTGTCCTTCATTCTGGGGGCTAGTTCTTTATTCACAGGGTTGTTGGCGCTGCGCTTCAGTGAACGAATGAAGTCTATCGTGTTCTCGGTACGCTCACAGTGTCTGTTCGCTTGGCTATTGTTACACAATCAGAACTGCAGGAATATGTCTTGAGTGAAGGTGTTATCTTGGTTATACTTATATATAGCCTACCTGGTACTTGTTGTGTCATGAGGTGAGTCGAGCGTTCACTCCTTTGTTTTACTTCATCGAGAATTGTTTAACAGTGCAATCCTTACGGTCTTTGCCTTCTCTATTGGCGTTTTGCTTGATCCATCAAGTTCGTGGACTACAAACGCTGCCTGCATCACGACACTCGTGGTTATTCTAGGACCACTGTGTCTGTCTGCAAATACAACATTTTGCACTGGACTAGTTTATGACGATGATGAACGTCATCAATATCAATAGAAACCTGTCATAGTTCTTAGGAAACCTGAACCACATAATAATTGTACTCGCATTGGCATCTTGAGTAACATTTTTGGCACGTAAGTCAAGTGAGCATCCTGCTCAGATGCTGTCAGTAGTGATCAGAGCATGGATCATGGTCACCTGAGAGCACCCCTGGATTGGTACTGGTATGAAACAGTATCTTTGTTGTTGTCATGTCATGGTAGTAGTACTTTTTCTGGTCTTTCTTCATACCTTTGTCTTTCTGCTGCCCCTTCCTTGAAAGTGCTGATATTTCTTGATCCTTCATTTATTATATTATAATTGTCTTGTGCTTGTTAAACTGTGCTGTTCAGACAGTGAGCATTAGGATTCTGCCTTTTGACCATGCTGCCTTAATCATGCCAAATGATTGGTAAGGATATCTGACTATTCACAAACCAGTATCAGGCTAATATCAGCCTGAGATAGTACTTTCACTGACATGCCCTTCCACTATTTGTTCATATCTTAATTAACTTCCTGTTGTTCCCCTCACAGTTGCTGATATTCCCTTATCTTGCATTATCTTATTACACCAGCTATATATTTGTTGAAACCATGTTGATAGTTTGAGCATTGCACATATGCTACCTTGTGACTATGCTGAAATAATTATGGCAGAGGACTAATAAGCATTCATCCACCAAGTATCCCAGCACCAAGATAACATTTTTATTCATGGGTATTTCTGCTGCTGTGTGCTCATATCCCTATCTTTATGCTGTCTACTTTGTAATTGGTGATAATGATAATTGATCCAATTGTGCCAGCCTTATATGTATTTACAATAACCATCTAGCTGTATCAGCTCATCATATTTCCTGAAAATTGAACACCAGGATGCCAGCTCTTGATCATGCTCAACTAATCATGTCAAGGACTGATAGGTATTTATAATCAATTGCCAACTAATACCAGCATGATATATTATGGTCATATTCTGGACTCTGCTACCTTCCTTGCAACTAATGACATTCTCTGATCTTTTTGTTACCTTTTCATATCAGCCATACATTTGTTGGTACTACTTTGATAATTTGACACCAGGATGTCAGCTCTTGATCATACTGAACTAATCATGTCAAAGGGCTGATAATAATTCATCAAGTACACCAGTACTGAGATAACATTTTCCTTGGTATGTATTTCTTCTACTATCTGTCCATATCCTTAACTTGCTGCTGCCTACTTGGCAATCACTGATATTCAATGATCTAGGATTTATCATGTTTATATATGTTTATAAGATCCATCTGGCTTATCAGCTCCTCACCAATTTCCTGATAATCATGCCAAAAGATTGATAGGTAGATATAATTAACTGCCAACTGGTACCAGGATGGTATATTATATTCATATTTTGGACTCACTGTTACCTTCCTTGCAATTGTTGATATCCCCTGATCTGACATTTATCTTTTTATATCAACCATACATCTGTTGGAACTATTCTGATAGTTGGAACATCAGGATGCTAGCTCTTGATCATGTTGAACCAATCATGTCAAAGGATTGATAGTCATTCACCAAGTATACCAGTACTGAGATAACATTTTCCTTAGTTCATATTTCTGCTACACTCTGTTCATATCCTTAACTTGCTGCTGCCTACCTGGTAATCAATGATATTCAATAATCTTGCACTTAGCTGATAATACCAGCATGTTATATTATATTCATACTTTAGACTCTCTGCCGCCTTCCTTGGCAACCAATGATATTCTGTGATCTTGTAGTTATCAGCCATACATTTATTGGTACTACTCTGATAGTTTGAATATCAGTATGTCAGCTCTTCATCATGCTGGAGATAGCTGGACTAATCATGTCAAAGGACTGATATGTAGTTATAATTAATTGCCAACTAGTACCAGCATGATATATTATATTCATACCTTAGACACTCTGCTGCCTTCCTTGCAACCAATGATATTCCCTGATCTTGGAATTATCTTTTCATATAAGCCATACATTTGTTGGTACTACTCTGATAGTTTGAACATCAGTAGGTCAGCTCTTGGTCATGCTGAACTAATTATGTTAAAGGACTGATAATCATTCATCAAGTACACCAGTGCTGAGATAACATTTTCCTTGGTATGTATTTCTTCTACTATCTGTTCATATCCTTAACTTGTTGCTGCCTACTTGGCAATCACTGATATTCAATGAGCTAGGACTTATCTTATTATATCAACTTTATATATGTTTGTAAGATCCATCTGGCTATATCAGCTCCTCACCAATTTCCTGATGATATCTATTGACCACGAACGGATCAGCTCAAGAGTTCCGACTGGCAGCCCTCGTCCAAAGAAGAAAAAAAAAACTTGCCCTGTTTTCATACATGGTGTAGAAATTGAACGTATTCCCCATCTCGTCAAACTCGGCTTGCATGTATTCACCTACAGTAGATTTACAGGGGAGAGTAGATCGGCAGGCGAGGGCAGCATCAGCATCAAACGCAAAACGAACTGCCACACGCACCTAGATACCCATTCTTGAAGTTCCACACGAGCATCGAGAGCTTGTCCAGCGCGGCAGGCCAACGAGAGCGGATGGTTGGGGGATACATTGCACCACTGCGGGCCGCTTCTCTGTGGTTCCTGATCCGTGCATACGCAATGCTCGCTGCAAACGCGACCGGTAGCGCCAGGACGTATGCCGGGACAGGCAACCATCGCGGTAGAGGCCTTTCGAAGACGGTCTGGTAAAGTTGGAGACCAAAGTATACCGTTGTTGGAGCGAGAAGCAGGCGAGGGAGAAGTCGAACCAGGGCGACGAGCCCGGGGGGTAACTGCATACTTACGGGTGGTATACGAGAGAATGCCTCAGCCACGGTGTGCCTGCCGTACGCAAAGTTTATTAGTGAGCGTGCACGTGAGCCGTTGCCGGAATCGCTTGTCCGCCATGTAACTTTGTAAGTGCACTGGCTCAAACCAGGCAGGGCGTTAAGTGGCGCCGAGATCAACCGGCACGCACAGCCCCTCAGGGAGCTCGTGCGCAGTAGAATGATCGTGAGTAAGTTTGGCGACCAGCATCGGCCCGGGTGCCATTGTCCTAAGAGCTTCGATAGTGTGTTCGATGCAGGCAACGAATGGGTCGGATTTACTGACCTTCATGGTCGTCGCAGATCTAGCAGGGTCAGTTTCACATTTTGGGAAGGGAATTTGACTTGCAGGGGCCATAGCTAGCACTGGACCAAGTCAGGTTCGTCTTAGAGTTCAGGCTATGTATGCGGGATAGTAGATAAAATCACAAGTATCAGAGGCACAAGAATTGCCAGTTGTCTGCTGAATCTGCGTCGAAAAAGCCTGAACATGATACAGCAACCCCGGCGTTTCAAGTTGGCCGTTCCCTTGACCAGCATCGATCACCGGGCGGCCCCGACTCAGACTCCGTTTCTCTCTTCCGCTCCTTGCCACCCCCACGGAGCCCGGCACACCAGACGAGCTCATCTCATTGTGATGACCAGCGGACACCTCAAGCCTCCATGCGGTGTTGCGCAGTTCAAACAGCAGTCCCGTTAATGTCATTATCCCGTAGCCCTTCAGAAAGACACATTCGGCATGCTACGCTCGCAACAATCAGGTGGCAAGGTCCGCAAAACCGACTCGTCATGGGGCACTGGAAAAGTACTTTATGGATGGCGAAACTCACTGCACGTCATTCCATAACTGACAATGCCGCTGAAACAGTCGGGCGAACCATCCGAAACCGGTCCCATATTGAGAAGAGATTCAGGGATCTGGAATGTCCTATCTCCAAAGGCGAAGCTTATCGTTGGGAACGTGTTGCATGGAACTGCGGGGGTCGAATGGAAACGAAACATCAAATTGGAACTGGACTGGCACTATACTCACAACTTAGAATCCAACCCCCGACGTAATTACCCCCAAGGGTTGTGTGTAGATTGGAAACCCTCGACGAATCACCAAGAATAAAGTTTGTACCAGTGTCAATGATGGCAGGTACATCTGTGAGAAGAGTTTTGCGGTTGCCTTGAATTCTTGCTATGGTCGGACCACCTGCCAGAATCCCTGGATGGTCAAGATAAGTTATGCTATGTCCACGTTCACTCGATATTCCAGCTCACCACCACTGTGATATCGGTATAAGCAATGTCACCTGTGTAAAGGTTTTTGTTGGTGCCACCGAGGTACAACTCGCCTCCACTTGTAGAGAGCTTGATGGAAAATACAGGTTTTTCCACCTTTCCTTCATTGATCAGTGTTTCGAATAGGGGGTCATCAGGAAACCTCGAGATTGGCTCGAATGCCATTCCCAGCATGCCGTCTGGGGGGAATCTGTCGACTTTCAAGGTGGGGGAGTATGTTGTTGCAGCACCGATAGTCTGATGGTCGGCCTATACACCAGTCAGAAATGATGACATTCATTAAAGATACAGAACATACAGTGAGGTCAGTAATGGTGACATTATCATCGTATTGTTTACCAGAGACGATGGCACCGTTTCCAAACTGTATCTCAAATGACATATTCTCATCCTTTGAGGTTCGAGATGATTGGGGATCCCATCTTGTGTGTCCTTCGCATCGTGAACAGGTGAGCCCTGGTATGAAGAGATCACTGCGTAAAATTCAGTAAATGAGCTGTGAGGGGCTGACAGAAAGCACCGACCTAGAACCGGTGTCGATGTTGACTGCAGCGGAGATCAGGGTCGACATGTTGCATGGACTTGAACCTATCAGTAAAACGTCTAGCAGGAGTACCGATCCAAATGGTGGTATACCAGATCATATTGTTGAAATTCGTCAAGCTGGCGCCAATGCCAGCGCGCTTCAAGTTTAGAGGGATCCCTTTCACAGCAAGAGTGTGTGGAATTCCCGTGTTTTTCTCATAATTTTCAAAACCACGCAGAATCTTGCTATAAAAGCAATCCCTTAGCGCATGCAACGTCAGTTCATATGACATACGTGTCGACTGATTCAACGTGTGAGTAGAGTGCGTTTAAATTGACCATGTCATCAGCCTTCGATAGCGATGGGTGTTTACAGGTGAGTGGTATGATCGTCCCGTGGTTGGTTTTCTGGTCCAGCTCAGCCATCGCAACGACTGACGTGAAGATTGTAAAGCGCATTCCGAACAGTGGGAATCAACAGAGACTAAAGCAAGGACTTGCTGGCATTATGTTGACCTTTAATATTTGTAGTATTGGATGGCAATGATCTGGGGTGCCAATGGTGGCCCGTGGGTACGAACAGAACAGATGGTTTAGATCAAACTGATGACTGTCGGGGCTGTTACAACAGTTATATCATTAGGGTATGAGGCCCAAGCACTTCGCGTGGAGCAGTGGCATGAGAGAAAGAACAACAGGCGCACGCCGTTTGATTCATCGTGCCTACCGACTAAACCCAGACCTTGATGGATTTTATCGTAGATGTGGCAGAATAGATACCAGCGAGTTGTTTCACACTTGAAGTAGCATAAGTGAGTTTATCCAGGAAAATTGACGGCCGCACGGCGCGCGTGCGTCAACGGCGTGTAGAGGATCACTCACCGGAGAGTCCCAGTGTAAACTGTCGCCGAGCGCCACAAATGTTTACTGTAATGTGTGCACGTGGCGTAGTTGGTACATCCGGCGGCTAACGTAGCGTAATGTATTAGATGGTGAGTCACTCATCGTGAATAGCGGAGCGGCTTCCTACGCCTGTCGTACGTCCTCGTCCTTTTTTCTTTCTGCCCGCTCTCACCCTATTCGTGTACATAGCATGGGGCCTGGGCCACCCGCACGCTCATCGTCCGGAAATTGAAAGGTCTCGAAGAGCTCGTCCGTGCGTGTTGCCTAGAGATCCCCGCGATTCATTCGATGAACTCATTTGGCAGCCGTCACCGCCGTATCACCGCATATGGGCGAATCGGGGTGGCCATTCGCCAGCGCCGACCCCTGTCCCGGTGCGGACGCCGACCCGCTGTACAACGCACAACACGTCAAGGAACTCTACTTCCGCGCGAACCCCAAGTATGGTGGCAGGTGAAGTCCGCTCCATATACACACACAGCTGTTTTGCCCACACACACTTTTAGGTTCACGGTCCCAGTGCTCTGGGCTAAGAAGAAACATACGATCGTCAATAACGAGAGCTCAGAGATCATCCGTATATTCAACACCGCATTCAACGACCTTATTTCGCCTGAAAAGGCGGCCATCGACATCTATCCCGAACAGCACCGTAAGGCGATCGACGAGATCAACGAGTGGGTGTATGACACCGTGAACAGTATGTGCGTTCTGATTGGGTTGTATTCCTTTACTCACTTTTTGCAGACGGCGTGTACAAGGCTGGCTTCGCAGGATCGCAAGAGGCGTATGAAAAGGCGGTGTGTCCACTCTTTGACAGCCTGGACCGACTCGAAAAGTTGTTGACTGGCAAAGACTATCTCGTCGGCGATACGCTCGCCGAGGCGGAGCTCTGGGTCACGATCGTGAGCTTTTCTCCTTTTATGCGCACAGGCGCAACAATGATAAACCTCCCTCGTTCCGCTCTCCTTTCTAGATCCGTTTCGACCCCGTCTACGTCGGACACTTCAAGTGCAACCTGCACACTATCCGAAACGGTTATCATCCCGCCATCAACACGTGAGGACCCCCCCTGTTGTCTTGCACGAAAACAGAAACTGATGGGCGACGGGCAGGTGGCTTCGCAAGCTGTACTGGAACAACGACGCGTTCAAGTCGTCCACCAACTTTGAGCACATCAAAGTTCACTACTACTGGTCCCAGACCAAGGTGCGGTGTCTCTTTTGGTCGCACGAGCGCGTCCCTCACCTCCCCGATACAGGTCAACCCGACGCGCGTCGTCGCCGTGGGACCGAAGCCTGATATCGAGCCGTTGTAGGGCATCTACGAGTGTGTGAGCGTGTACGAGGCGAGGGTCATGCCATGTACGATTATCATAGCAAAGAGAGCGCACGTAAATCAAGAAAGAAACGATTGTACAATCATCATCATCATCACTTTGCCGAGAACGAAAAAGGGAGCGTCGTTTCCAGAGCATATGTACACACGTACACGTAGGATACAATCTAGAGGACGAGAACGCCGACTGAGGACAAGGAGACAATCGTCAAGATCGTAAACGTCAGAGGGAGAAGGAAAGATGCCCGGGATGCGACCGACCGACCGGCGCCGTTCCCTGTGGCTGCCAGCTACGGTGGGGGGCACTGTGAGCCGAGCTGTGTCTGTGAGTTTGGGAGCGTGGACGATGGTCCGGGCAAAAACGTCGAGACTGACGAAGGCGCGGACGACGATGACGGTGGCGGCGGCAATGGCGAGGGCGGTGGCGAAGGCAAAGAGGAAGGAGTAGAGGTGGGACTCTGGGAAGACGACGTGGGGTCGGAAGGGGAAGAGAAAGAGGTCAACATGGGCACCGGACTTTGAGAAGACGCGGGGGAAGACGAAGGGGAGGACTCAGACGACGAGGAAGGAGACGCAGGAGACAATGTAGGAGAAAACGTGCTAGAAGACAGTGTGAGAGGAGGTGATGCGAGAGAGGACGTGGGAGATATAATGGCATCCGATAGAGACGAGGACGAAGAGGACGAAGAAGGATCAGGGGGTAACGAAGACGAGTCATAGGAAGAAGAGGACAGATCAGACGTGGACGTGGATGTGGAGGAAGAAGTAGGCGAAGTGACAAAAGGAAGAGGGTCTGAGGAGTCATACGTAGACGTAGATGATGTGAATGTAGGTGCAGGGACGCTTGGGGTGACTGACGATGACGTCCCAAAAGGCAAAGGGTCCGAGGAAGAATATGCAGGAACCGCGGGCGTGATAGGCGGCGTCGACCAAGTGGGTGACGATGCGAAAGACGTCAAAGGCGGATCAGAGGACGCTGCACCCCAACATCCTGAACTGCTAAAGGAAACATTTGAAGACGAAGACGAAGCAGAAGCAGAATCAAAGGAGGCAGAGGAATGATGCCAATGTGAGTGGGAGTAGAGGGTCACACACGTGTCGTTGGAGGGATAGTACGCCGTGGACACTGGAGGAACGGACGAGGTTGGCGTGTCAGAATTGGTGTAAGCGGTACTGCTTGACGTCGACGTCGGAAGCGATGGGAATGTGACCACTGGAGAGGACGTCGATGACGTACTAAATCAATCTCATCAGTACCGGTCAGTGAACAAAGTAGAGAGCACCGACTCAGTACAGTCAGACGTGCATGCTATGATTCTTTTTGCATGCGTGACTCGTGCATCACCAACGACGCGACGAGTCGTGCAACTGACGAAAGCGTGTGCAGTGTCATGCGAAGAAACCGCCAAAACCCCATGAAACAGGGTGGAAGGTGTGTTCATAGCATCCCCAACGCAGTCCTCAAACGTTCCGACGTCGTAGCTTCCGGGGGCATCGTCTGCACATCCCAAGACATCGCGGACCGGTGGACATGAAGTTGTGGATGCAACCGCAGAGGGCATACACGCCCTCAAGCAGAATCGATCTTGTGACACGAACTCTGTCAGATCTTGTAAGACTACTATGCAAGTATTGGTGAGGCTTTTTACCGTCCAATCGTGAATTTGTTCGAGCTGACCATGTGCACTCGTGACGACGAGGCCGTGGGAGCGATCCCCACTCGCGCTCGCTGTGCCCCCACTGGCAGAGGGTACGTTATGCGGCTCAAGTTGCCAACGCCTACAATGTCCCGTTGATGAGACATCAAGTAAGCGCCAACCTTTTTCCGTCTGATTTTGCTTTACCGTTCTTTTAGTGACTCAGCCTGACCGTACGCATACAATGATCTTTTCCAAGATTTCATCGTTGAATTCAAGTACTTTGTCTATAGTGGGCACTCGTCGAACTATGCAGAGACCCGGATGCCCAGAACAAACTACGCGCAGAGCTTTCTGAGATTGACCGAGACCCGACGTGGGAGCAATTAACAAACGGACTTCCGTACCTCGATGCAGTCGTGCATGAGACATTGCGATTGCATCCCTTGCTGGGAGAGACGTCACGCGTAGTATGTGTTTCATGCTCTTTCCCAGACCAGAACCTCACCTTATTCCAACGAGCAGGCCGCAGAGGACGATGTGATTCCTCTTGGCAACCCTATCATTCCGCCATTCTCGTCAACCCTGATCTCTCACCTGTCGGTTCCCAGTGGTACAGTCGTCACGGTTCCGATCGCATGCATCAACCGTTCCAAGGCATTGTGGGGACCTGATGCCAAAGAATTCAAACCATCCCGTTGGATTCGTGAAGATGGCATTCCACAGCAGGCAAAAGAGATACATGGACACAAGCACTTGTTGACGTTTGCCGATGGGCCCAGGACATGTCTGGGAAAGGGGTTTGCTGTTGCTGAACTCAAGGTACGTTTTATCGTTTTATCGTCGGTAAGATCGTGCGAACTGAAATCGATAGGCTGTTCTTTCTACCCTCATTCGCAACTTCGAGTTCGGATTTCGCGATGGGCCCCAACTTACGAAGCTGGACATTGCTGGCGGAATTCTGCCACGTCCAAAGATATTGGGTGAAGAGGGCTCTCGGGTACCTTTACTCGTGAGGAGAGTGGCATGACCTCTTGGAGTCCTCGAATCTCTGCAACGTATGCATCTAGTGTTGAAAAAGTTGCAACGTAACCCCACTCAGACAAACGATAAGATAGTTCCTGCATACGTCCAGGTTATTTGCGATCCGCTAGCAGGAGATAATGCGACGTGGTCCCGCTGACCAAACACGTACCGTGACGCACCCGATCCTATAAATCGCATCTCGGTCGCAAAGGGAACCCACCTGTCTCAGGCTGTTTCCACATCACGTCAATGAATCGTCCGATGGCGCTCTGGAGTCCCGATGCCACTGAAGACATTCGATCCCGATCGTTGGATCAGATCAAACGGGATTCTGAGAAAAGGGGGTTTCAATTGCTGAGTCCAAGCTACATGCTGCATCACCCCGGGCTTGCGTACCGGCGTACTATGTGCCATGGCTGATCTTGTGTCTGCAGCCCGGCGGATATTTATATGCTCCCCGGTTGACTCCCCCTCCAGATCGTTCTTTCGGTTCCCGTGATATAATCTAATGTATTTGAGCTTGAACGAACGATGGCAGGGGTTCCGGTAAGGTTCGAGATGGTCACAGGTACTTTACCGAGACCGAGGTGGCTGGCGAGGAGCCTAAAGGCACTGCCATCACGGTGCCATTACATACGTATTCGGTGATTCCAGTGGCCAGTCCGAGTCATACATATCTGCACAAAGCGAGAACAGTAATAAGATATCACGTCTGAGATTGTGTCGTAGCCAGCAAAAAGGAGGACTTTCATCTGCACCACAAATATGATTGTCTTCCTTTCTTTGTACATTTGACACTTACCTGTGCAAGAACCTCCTCTTGTGACAAATGAAGTCCCGAATCGGTGCTCTCCGCCTTGACTGATACACTGCGTTATAGGAATCACAAAGCCGTCACAGAACTCACTCACTCAAGAGACCGATAATGGATTTGTCCTGTTCTTCCTCCTCTATACCCTCTTCCCTTTCCTTTTTTGTTTTCGCAAATAGCTGAGCAGAGATTGCATCCATACTATCATTTAACATCTGTGACAGCCTCGTTCGAGGATTCGGCAGTTTCAAGATCGCGGGGAACAGATGCGCCAAAAGGAAGAGATAGTTGAAAATGGGGGAAGGTTGGGTATTGCTCATTTGTTCGAAAGCGTCGGAAACAACAGATCTTTCGCCTTTGAGAGAACCGAAGTCGTGTGAGAACCCGGAAATGCCAATCGTGTCGAGACTTCAGTTCGTTTCAGACCCAAAACCTCTGGATATCGATGGTGGACGCACGATATATGGTTCATCCTTGTCATATGTATGTTATCGGATCGAGTTTGCGTCAAAAACGATCCCGAAATACCACGTACCATTCCTGAACTTCAATGGTTGCACCACCAGGACTGTCTTGGATAAGTTCATCCCAAACTGCTTTTGTCTGTATCGTTCATTATCAGTATCGTCATCGAGAGATATAACAAGCTTACCTTGTACGCAGAGTCACTAGTCATAGAAGATCGGCAATAGTTTCCGGATTGCTGCAACACTAAATGCAGGGGTCAGGGATTTTCGTAGACTACAGGTGGTCAACAAGTATACAGATTACGAACATAGACCGCGCATACAGACCGTTTGTGTACATCCCCGTGTGTTGTCAATAGACTACTTCTACCGACCTACAGCAGAATACTCGAAATTCAGGAAATATTACTGTGCAGGTTTGCGGAAAATATACCACTATGCTGGTGACAAACCTTCCCAGTGGCGTCAGTATGTATGTTGTGGTCTCCTTTGCATCAAAGTGAGCGATAGCTTTCGGATCGCACAACACTATGCGCGCAGTTCCCAGGACTGATGGAACTTGGTATACGGGTCCATACTCCTCGGCCCAAGCTTCATACATCTCTGGGCTGTCAGGAGTCGTGGAGAACTCGGGAAAGCTCAATAAAAGATTCTTGGATGGCGGCCCACTGAGACGTGTGGTTCTGGCGCGACGATACGCAGTACGAGCAAGACGGACAAGCGTCCAGGTGAAGAAAGAGACTGCGACCACGTCCAAAACACGGAAAGAGACGCCAATCTTCACGCTCGGGAGAATCAGAAATTTGAAGGTTGCTGTTGCTGTTGAAACACAGAAATTCAGAACGTACGGTGCTTGGCTCAAACCGAGTCCGAGCTCAATCAGGCTGGTCGCGGGCGAGTGCTCAAGTGCTCAAAATAGCATCAGTATAGATTGTTGGAGAAATTTTCCGTACTGCCGCCTCTGTCAATATTAATGTCCGTCTTGAACGGAAACGGAGCGGGAGGCTCTACTTATACGACGTTGAACAGGAACTGATTGCGGGCGTCTAGATGGATAAACAACGATACGAATATCGACAAGATCGCGATCAACAGGAGGGTGGAAAGAAAGGAAAGGTGAACGTGACGTAGATGAATACGTATTACGTTTAGATGGAGTTCTCCAACCCAGTCGCAAGGCGGCCGCCGTTGGAATCGACGGGAACGATGTAAACAATTCGGAGCGGCTTGTATTAGTCACTTCAGTGGAGTCAGAAGTCTTGATACGGAACAGCGAGCATGGCACCAAGACTGAACAAACGCCAACAGCGAGAGCAAGAAGAACTCGTCGCCCTTGCCAGCAGCAAACCTTCACACGCATCTCCTAGCACCGATCAGCACGATCTCAGTGAGGAAGAGGTGGTCGCACCTTCAAAGACCGGTTTTTCAGCAGTATAAAGTCATCGGCAAGACGATCCTGCCTGTAATTTGGACGTATTCGGGTGTTATCAGGAGGCGTGCCCCCAATATCACACCTTCCGGAATGAGGCGGGTTGAATGAGCACCCTGAAAGAACAATTAGCCTGAACATGAGCCGTATTTGTACGGCAAGTTCAACGTACCTTCAGGCACCAAGCAACCAAGGCGTGCTGCGATTGTATTGCGTGGTTGGACGTGTTCTTTTTCGGCAACAAAGCGCACTAACCTCCGCATCGTCTGTCACTGAAAGAGCCGGTTGTGAGGGAGCCCACAGTGTGACAACAAGCAAAAGTCCTCTGCAGAATTTACTGGTAGATAGATTATGCGAAGTTTCAACAAGTGCAAAGCGACGAGAGCGTACGGTTGGCAATCTGGTATGGACTCGTCCAACACCCGGCGTCCCCACCTCCATGGCACGTCGAAACTCTAGGGACACCTTTCCCCTCGATAGCCTGAGTGCCACAAACTCTGACTCGCCACAGCTCATTCCACCGCGTCCGGACAGAGCAAGGTCATCCTCCGCAAGCTGTTTGTCGCGGTAATGGCACTAGTACTACCTTTTCCATTCGTCCACCTGGCTGATGAGCGGCCCCTCAGATCCCGCACTTTCTCTTCCCTCCGCGCTCTCCACCCTTCGCCGTATGGGCTGTGGTGACGATCATTACGCAACCTCGACATCGAACGTGCGTGCACGAACTGGGCTCGTCCCTCGAGTATCTGCAAGGGTGGATGTCCATGCTTCGCGGAAAGTCAGTCTCGCTTCGCCGAAACCACGCTGACTGGTTGACGAGATTACGACAGGGGATATCGATATCACACCGCTGATACCGATGCTCATCTCGCCGTTGAACCCTCCAACTCCGGAGGCGGACCCTGGCCCCGAGGTTTTCTCTCCAGCCTCAGATGCGCTGCAGGAAATTATGACGCGGTCCTCGTTAGCCGGTGGTGCGGGCGTTGATTCGCTCACTCTTCCGCTGCTTGTCAAGATTGACACGTGGGGTCCTCAGATCCTTCAGTCCAATGTATCGCGTGCGTTTGCTTGTTAACTATAACACCACACGGTTCATCTCGAACACGGCATTCGCAGCAGGAGAAATTTCTCAGCTTTCTCACTCGCTCTGCCGGCCCATTTTCACCCTCGGCGACCACTCAAATACGTACTTCGCTGCCAACATCACCTCGCAACTGCCGGTAGCGGAGTCTCTGCTCATGCCATCCCAGCTTGTCCAGAGCTTCTTTCGACTGTTGCTCGGTTACGCCGGCTTGCCTGGTCACTATGGCATAGATGAAGGGGAGAATGTGATGATGCTCGGGTTTTGGTATCTCTTCTAGGAATAACTCTGGAGCGTGGATTATGACGAAACGGATGACGAGGGAGGTGGTAGCCACCTGGGGATGTGGAAGACAGTAATAGGTAAGCGTTGCTGAAAGTCGTGTATATCGAGTTCGCGAGGATCTTGAGGAGGAGTAAAGTTCAGTGCCCACCGTAGAGCCTATTGAGATAACACTTTTTCAATATGATCTGAGAGCGTAGATATGGCGTGATAAGATTGATAAGATTCGTTTTTTTGCCGAACGGCAGGTTTGAATTGCTTATGTAACATGTGCCTGCGAAGTTGTGCAACTCGAAGTATGTTACAGAGGCGATAAGATCAGATCAGATATAAGATCAGATATAAGATCAGATATTGAGATATTAAATACATGCTGTAGCGACGGATAAGATGGCATGACAGGATAGATAGACTTTCGCTATAATCGAGTTGAGTGTTCTTTACTCCCCGTTCTCTTCCCCTTCCAAATGGCAAAAATGAGCAGCTCCAAGTCCGTCGTGCCTTTCAGGGAGCCTGAGGGGGTCGGACCCCATGTCCAGACCTTCAACGCAGCTACAGGTAAGTGATTTCTTCTTCAAGACTGCTGCTATTTCCGACTTTGATTCAGCATCATCTTCTCCAATAACACCCGTCGTTCGTCCTGATTCAACGACCGCGGCAACACGGACTCGGAACTTTCCCCTCGTCGGGCCGCCAAGTCCGCGACCTGCCCAGCTGAATGCGACAATCGGGCCTGCGTCGTTAATGGATTTTCCGCCGCCCAACCATATCGTGGAGCCATACTCGGGTATGCACCAGTTCACCGCGAGCCTTGGCATTGAGCCTTTTGATTTCTCGGGTTCATCTACGGGGGGTGAGTCTTTTTTTGTCCTTACAACGTGTACTCATGGTATACACGCAGATCAATTCAGCATGCATCTCATATTTAATTCGTTTGACTGGTGGCTTCTCCGCCTCCGATGCCACGAAAACGTCGCATCCCGTCTGCTCTCCGGGAACATGCAGCCCGCGCTCCGGCTCTCGGAAACACAGGTGATGGAAATGATAAATAGTGCTATCCAATACCAGCGGGCTGTGACCAACGACCCGCACTGGTCCCCATCCGAGGTCTCCGGCCTCTGTATCGACGAACGGGTCTTTCGCACCAGTCTTGACGACGCGATGTTCCGGCGTCTCTATTTCGCTCATATCGGCAACCTACCCAGTTCCTTTTTTTCTCAGGTTCGGTCCGCAATGCAGGCCCTTGTGTCGCCGCCGGAATCAGATTCGGATCAAGAGTTTCCCCATGCGCGCATGTTCCGCAACATCACTTCCTTGCCATTCAATGATCGTCAGTGGTTGCGAAAAATGTTAAATTGGGACGCCCGGTGGGGCTACGGTCTTTGGCACATGTTTATCACTGACTCCGCCGGTATTCGAGTAAGTCTCAGTTCATTTGTCGATCACTGATTTCGATCACTGATCATTGTTAGGTGGTTTGGTTCAGAGATCAGATTACGCGTGACATCTTGCACCACGCCTTACGCAACCCCAAATCGGTCGGGTGGCTGTCCGTGTATGCGCCTGATGCAGACGAAAGATTTCTTTTCAGGACAGAGATTCCCATCGCCCTCCGCATGTCGGCATTCGTCTTGTCAGCTGTAAGTTCATCCCTTAAAACAAGCGCCTACAGCACAACTAACCCCTGTTAAGCTTGCTATAGAATTAGAATGCTTTTACGACCCTAAGTTTTGTGGACCAGGCGTCCACCGGGATTACATACAGATGCTGATGATGTTTATGCATCGGGTTATGAATTTCTTCCGGAGCATCCTCGATGGAACGAATACCGCACTTGACGACATTGCTTCACGCGATGCGACATTGGGTATTCGGAAGATGATGTTACTCGAACCAGTCACGCCCGGGTTCGAGTAGCCGCCGCAATGTTTTCTTTTCTTACTGTAACAATACTGCTGTACCTCGAAGTTCAAGTTGAACTGTTTGTTTTCGAATCCTGGTATCTCACTACAATGTACATAGTATTAGGGAAGGTTTGTCTCAGCACTGAGTCGCAGTGAAAATTGGACATCTTAAATCGATGGGAATCTAGCAAGATGTTTGAGGAATACATACTATTATTGATACTGACGGCGGAGGATGTGCGAAATTCTGTTCGTTTCAAGGAACTTGTGCCAGTGTACGACACCCGAGCCAAACCGCACCAATCGACTTTAATGGCACGCTCCACAGCAAGACAAGTTCTATTTTTTTTTCTGTATGCTGTTACTCATCGTCGAAATCAGATCGGCGTCGCGCACAACCGCGGCATCGACATCATCGTCAACGAAGTGAGCAACACTGTGACCGTACTGGCAACTGATATGGGCTCCATGCTTATTCTCTACGGCTCTCGTCGCCTTTGGTCCAAAGCAACGCATCATTGGCGAGCCCGCAAAGACCCATCGATGGTGGTTTCGAAGTTGGTGAAGGTCTCGTCGGTCGAACCATCGACGTTCAGAGCACCCTCGTCTATACTCCTGTAGCAAATCCGGTGAGCGCAACTGGCAGCTGAAGATAGCATTCAAGTTAACAACAACATAATTTTGACAGATGTACCCGCCATCATTG
>JBBPPP010000241.1:0-18990 GCA_038092075.1 Leccinum fuscescens | reverse complement strand
CTCGCACGAGGGTCCTCAGACAGTATTCATTGGCTTTGGAACGACAACGCCCTCATCTGTGCTCTCTGTCCTCAGTGCGCACGTCGCGCCGACCCCGTCACTGAAGTGGCCTTCTGCACCTCGCTCGCCAGCAACCGTTACCTCGGTCCATCTTCCTTACTCTGATGCCGTCTTGACCGGTGTTCTCGTCCAAGGTGCTGACGCGAAGAGCGTCACGGAGGCTGCCAAGGCTGTCGTTGGAAAGCTAAAGAAACCTGTGAGCGCAGACGAGCTCAAGATTGCTGTTTCACGCGCCAAATTTGCCGCTGCTGCCTCTCTCGAGAGTAGAGATGGTCTCGTCGAGGCTATCGGTGGCAAGGTGGGTTATCATTGTTTATTTGCGTTTTCGCCAGATTGTCCGATTTTGCCCTTAGATTTTCTCGAATGGGAATGCCTCGATTGAGAGCACATTGGCTGCGTTGGACAAGGTCGATGCAGCCGCCGTTTCAAAGGTTTGTACCTTGAAAACATCCCTCCTTCAAGTCACTAAATATCTCGAATTACTCCTCAGGCTGTCTCCGAGCTCACCGCGGCTGCACCAACATATGTCGTTGCAGGGGACATCAAGACGTTGCCGTATGCTGACGAGATTGGGCTTTAACCTCTACGCTTGTCACCCCGGAGGAGCGGCATACCTATCCAGTGGATGTAATGACCATAGATAGAGACACTTTGAAAACCCGAACTTTTACTTTATGAAAATCGTTTTGCTCGATTGAGCGTTTCTCTGTGACTCGGAGGGAAACAGCAAGGCATCATTTTGGCTCCTCGCCACATCTGACAGGGCATGCATGCGCCATCTAAGTAGGAAGGTGCAACCATGGGATGTGTTCATTACGGTAGAATGGCGTCCCGATGGCGGGAAGAAGGTGAAACGGAGCAGCGACGGTATGAGAAGTCACTGCTGATATCATAATCGATTGAGGCTATATATCTAGTTGCCGCCAGACGTACTTCTGACCCTTATAAGCCCACCACCATCGTTTTGCGTTTGAGGCTTTGAGTGGAGTCGCGGACGACATGCATTCGACAAGAAAACGTAGGTCCTTGTCACTCGCAATGACTCTTTTTCTGACACCCGATCGTTCGAGAGTAACCGAAATCAACGGTCGAAATGCAATATACTCGGTTTTCTTCACCTCGGATGGCAAGCAGGTACTGAGCGGCGGCGACGAAGGAATGATTCGGCGATGGCAAGTGGACGACGGACGCGAGGCCAACGAAGCGATCCGAGCTGGGAGCGCCATCTATGCCGCCGCGCTGTCGACGGATCAGAAAAAGTTGGTGTGCGGGATGAGCGTACAACCGCGCGTCAGGGTGTGGGACGTGACAGATACTACTCACACAAAGGTTCTGGAAATCTATGATCACGCCGGCACGGTGCAGTCCGTGGACATTTCTTCCGACTCGACCAAGTTTGCTACCTGTGGAGCAGACAAATGCGCGTACATCTGGAGCCTGAACACGGGCAAAGCGCTCGTGGGCCCAGTGAAGCACGACTCTACCTTGGTGGCCGTCCGGTTTTCTCCAGACGGTGCACGCTTCGCCACCGCTACGGTCGGCAAGTCGATCCGGATCTTCAACAGCGACAATGGCCAGCGGTTGTTGGACATTCCCTGCGTGTTCGGGCAATGGATATCCTCGCCACTCGCCTGGTCGGCGGATGGTCGTCATCTTTTCGCCGTCTCTGCGTCGTTGAGCGGGGTCAAGTGCTTCGACACGTCCTATGGCTCCTTGTTCAGCACGTGGTCTATTCCTGGCGCACTCGATTTCCCTACTATCACACCATCCTCCAATCAAAAATTCGTCGCCGTCACCGCAAGCAAGTCACTGTCGTTTTGGGATGCCTCTACTCATGCGCAAATCGGCCCTGCGATTGAACACGGCGATGGTGTCTACTTCTTGAAGCTCTCTGTTGGTGACGACTACATCGTGACTGGCGAACAAAGCGGGAAAATCACCGTACGGAGTCTTCGTGATATCCTTCCGGAGTCGTACTTTACAAGACGTGTAAGTGGTTCCAATGCTGAACGTTGATACATCGATAAATTCTAAAGGGCGCTATCGTTTTCTTCGCATCGTGAGCATGTTCAAACATGATTTCTCGCTTCTTCTGACCCATCATAGAGGTACAATTACCACTCCTGAAAGCCAGTGACGCGACGTTTGAAGTGTGGACCAAGGGCGATTTGACTCGCGCGGAAGAAATCTTGACGGAAGAAATTTCGCACATGCATGATCCTTCTCGTCATGCACAAGCTCTCGCTCACCGTTCTCTCGTACGGTCGCGTCTGAAAGAGCATGACCTGGCCATAGACGATGCGAAAAGGGTAAGTTGATCCTCTCTGATCACGCGTGGTATTGACTATTGCGCGCCAGTCTGTTGAGATTCAACGGTCGACCCTCGGTCATGTCGCAATCACGATAGCCCGCGCCGGGAATGGCGAGGCGGACGCTGCGATACGTGTATTCGACCTTGTAATCGCTGACGGCCTATCGACTGCCAGTGAAGGCAATCTCATTTTGCTGATCAAGGTATGGAGCCATAGTTTTAGTCGTTTCTTGCACTGGCGTTTAGTTGCATTCAGGCTATCGTCTTGTTTGAATGCGGAAAGCACGATGAAGCTATTCTGCGGGTCGAAGACATGATTGATATTAGGGGCGACAAGGCGATGTATGTCGCCGTCCGGGTACGTAACTGCTAGTACGAAGTGATGATCACTGACTCAGATCGTGTTCAGGCTCAAATATCCTTTTTACTTGGAAGCATGTCGCTGAAGGAAGGGGACTATGAACATGCTGCGGAATTGCTGGGGCGCGCAAGAACAGTACTGACTCTGCCTGAAGAATGTCCCGAGCTAGCGGTGATTTCGCTTGTGAGCTGTTTCTTTCTCCGTTCGTCGATAACCGGACCCACACTATTTGAAAGATGTTTGGGTGGAACTTTGACGGACTTGCTCTCGCCATTCAGGAGCGTCTTCAACAATGTATGCAGGCCCTCGGAGACATCGGCGATGTAGCAATGCAGCGTGGGAATGCAGAAGAAGCAATTACACGCTACTCTGCTGCATTGTCACTGAATCCTTCGAATCGGGCGGGTTTCCTGTTCAAACGAAGCAGAGCTCGAGCGACATTGGAGTTGTGGGAGGACGCATTGAAGGATGCAGATGAGGTATGGTGCCGTTCTCTCTTTCGTGCGTGACGAGGCTGAACTTCGATGTCTATTTCTCAGGCAATCAAGGTAGACCCTCAGGATCCTTGGGGGTACGAAAGAAGGCACGCGGCGCTGCACGCTTTGCAGCGCAATGATGAAGCAGTCGACACATTGAAACGCATGATCTCCCTCACGGAAGAATCTTCCAATTTGAACACGCACTGTAAGTGTCACTGCGGAGGAGGAGATGATGCATTAGGCCACCTCATAGAAGAGATGATGGCTCGTTCGGGCGAAGCGACGGTGCTTGCCTGGACAGGCGAGTCGTCATCGTACAACAGCTGCCTCCCTGCCTCTCTCGCCATTCACAGCCCGACCACCGATGCTTCGTTCGCCATCGAAGAGGCCGAAATGGATGCGCGCGTCACGGAGTTACGACAATCGATGTCTCCTACGGACGCAATGCTCGTCTACGACCGAGTTGTCCGCTTACCTTCGCCACGTTTCGCCAACCGCAGACTGTACCTCCCATGTATCGTGTTCCCGGTCAAGAAGCTCGTCGAGAAAGACGCGGAGATGGGCGGAGGAGAAAAGTGCTACCGCGCTCGGGTGTCAGGGATCGGACACGTTGAATTTCGGACGTCGGACAGGTTTTCGTTGGAGGAGCCACGCAACCTCGCGTTCGTCCATCCTTGGATTCGCGGCTTGTGTGGCCCGCTGCTCGACGACGAGGTCGATTTGGTGGGGGGCGCGGTGTCGGATAGCGAGGACTGTTACGGCAAGTCCGAGTCGTGGTCTGATTCGGACGCCGAGGTCGAGGTCGAGGGGGTGTCATCTCGGTCTCGGTCTCGGCCTCGGGCTGAGCCTGCGCCTGAGGTAGTCGACCTGTTGAAGGGTGGTCCCGACGCCGCGATGGACGGTGACTATAGCCGGGCGTTGCAGCTCGTCGTGCGTCTGCAACAGCCGTTCCGTGCGCTTTTGTTGCAGCAGCAGCAGATGCGAGGGGATTACAAGCGGGTGGCTGCCGAGCACGAGATCGTCGTGACGGGACTTGAACGCCAGGTCAGCTCTGCCAAGGAAATTCGCGTCGAAGTCGTGGAGATATTGTGATCGTAGTGGGGCGGGATGTGTATATAGATGTAGGTGTATTAGGCCAGACAGGGATGAATCAAGTAGTAGAGGTCATGAATCGATAGAAACCAAGGAATATGGTCTGCGTCGAAGCCGGCCCCCGGCGACAGATAGTGGATCTGTCCGTCGGATATATGCAATCAAGCTTGTCAACTTGAACAGCGCACCCGGTGTGCAATCCTTTGTCGTTGATTTTGAGTTGCGTCCTCTTCATTGACCTTTGGCTCCTACCGCGGTCCCAAGGTGCAAAATACGGAAGATGCGAATGACTAGGAATTCATGGACAAGACTGCCACTCAAAGGAAAGATACACGACTCCAAAGGATGGCCGCGAGTGGATCCCGATCTCGTTGGAAGTTCTGTCGAAGAACAGTGCCGATAGGGTTCCAGCTCGCCAAATCGATGCAACAGCTAGTACGCGTCATCCACTGACGAGGTGATCGCGTATGGTTTCTGCAAGGAAGAAAAACAAAAAGAGTCCCACGAGCTGAAAGCAACCCCAGTCGGGAATGATGCGATTGATCTTTCGTTCTGTCTTTGCGCCACTATCAAATTCTGTCAAGCTATCAACTTTACATGTCCTAACCATACGGACGGCGTTGGGACAACTGCGAACTGTACTCCCCCTTTGCTTTCACTGCCTCCGCTTCATCCGTACCACAAAATACTATGTCATCGATGTTCATGTCGTCTTCATCACTCAAGTGAGTGCAATTTGGTTCCGGTCCAAGAGAGTCACACTCGTGAGGAACCGAAGACGGAAAGAGGGTACCAGATCATCTCCTCATTCTGCCTGGAAAGGTCGTCAGAGTGAGGAGCACACAAGTATCGGCTGGAGGGTAAAGTGGGAATCAGGCAAGGAAGAGAGTCTGCAACCGGTAGAGGATGAGGGAATACACAAAGTAGAGGAGACCAGGAAGCCCAAGGTGTAATTTTTTGGCATCAGAGCCTGGAGGTGGTCACAGGAAAGCAGCGCAATGAGGACAAAGGCAGTGACGTGAACTAGGAAAAAATGAGTTCGACGAGAGAAGGAATCAGAAGAGGAACGACCAACTTGCGCAGGACAAGGTGAAGACGATGTAGATTTGGGCGGGGTGTGCGATGGACCTCCAGAGTGAAAAGGAAAGCGGGATGGCATTGAAATGAGGACGGCAAATGCGGCGGTGTGATCCGTGGATATCCAGTGAGGTGATGTGGTTCAGGTGACGCTAGGTCATGTCGAAGTGCACGTCATCCTTGACGAGGGAGAAGACCCATTTCCCCAATTTTGTTCGTCTTCGTCTCAATGTTCCGCACTAACTCTATGGTTCACACGGCGGCGGGAATACATTACGAGAGCCGTGCACCAAGCTCGACACCATCCCCTCTCGAGATACCTTGACATCGAAGCAACATAGATTGAGAACGAAGAATGAAAGAATGAGTCGAGCGACGTACCCTTCTGCTTGGAACGTCTCCTCGGCTTGTGATCCCAATTCATAACCAGCTACAGCCAATCCTATTCTACCTTGAGGGATTCGAAAGATGCCTTCTTGTCCTCGGGGAGATGACATGCCAGTGAAAGTCTCGCTCGGAAAGCCCGTTGAACCCACCTACAACACCGGGAAGAAAGCAACGAATCGTTTCAATATCAGGCGCGATTCAGGCGCGATCACAAGTAATATGAACGTACTCACACCCTCAGCGGCATGTTTTGCAAAGACCGCCCACCGCCCATAAGCTGAATGACTTCCAACCAACACAAGGCCGCACGTGTGTTCTTCTTGATAAAGAACCCGCAACGTGCGTACCCCGTTCTCGGCAAGCAAGCTTAGGCCTGCTCCCGGCCGTCGTTCTGCTCGCGTTTATAAACACGTTTGCCACTTGAGAGCGCTGCGTCGGACTCGACCGCGGCGAACTGGCGAAAGGTGTTGACGAGGGCAAGGAAGTAGAAAACATTTCAATGATGAAGAGAGATGTTGTGCTCGAGGAAGGGTCGAGGCGCGTGTAAGAACGCGCCTCGCTTCGATAAAATCTATTTTGCTGCCAAGTGGGAACAGAAACAGGCAACACGTTACACGACGCTCCTCGCCCGTCTCCGCGCACCCATTTTCCCATTGGGCTGCGAAAGGACGGACACTATCTTCAGCTCGATCTTCATCCAAGGTGTTGTACAACCTTGCAGGCATCTCTCGTCGATAGTTCGGGAAACGACGAATCTCCGAGAGAGCTCGTCGTCCTAGTACAATCAGGAGTCTTCAAGAATTCAGGCTATCATACTTGTTCAATGTACCTTCAAAGCCTTTCGGTTGAACTATCAGACATCGACGCAGCTATTGCCTTTCTCTGAGCACTCAGCCTTTGCCTCTAAGGACAGGACAGTGTAATTCTGCGAGGTAGTCGCATCGACGCGGTAATTTCCATCAGAAGTGGAACACTGGTCCTTTATCCACTGGCACGCAACCCAGGTTGTCCGATGGTCTCGAACATCCTCGCGCATCGTCTCTATACTCTGTCGAAGACGAGGCGTGACTTACCGGGCAACCTTGTACATTAGTTCTCCGCTTCAATCACTATGACAGACCTCAACATGGCCGTGTGTTCGCCGGAGTTGGGGACCTGCGCGTAGCCGAGGCACGAGGCGGGCGCAGGATTTAGTCTGCGCGTGAGAAGCGGAGTGTCTTTGTCTCTTTCCTTCTTTCGTACCGCTACTCCTACCGTAGTCACTCTCTGTCCTAGCTATTAGTACACATCATTCACACCCTTTTGCATCTTTCATTTCTCTCTTCCGTCTTCTAACTTTCCTTTCCACCTCATGCCTCTCCAAGAAAACCCCCATGAAGCTCATCCTCCGGACTTCAATCACCAAGACTTCCAAGAATCTCGCCAACGTACAGTAGACAGATTCGCCATCACACATTTGGAAGCAGCCCAGCACCTCCTCGACCTATGGAATGACGACAACAGAATCAAATGCCGAGATTGGGACCTCCAACAAGCCCAAATAGCCCAACAGCGTCTCGCTGACGAGGAGCGTGCGAGAAACGAGCAAGAAGAAGCACTACGCCTCGAGCGCGAAAACCAGGAGGACATCAGAAAAGAAGACCGGAAAAAGAACCGGGCTAAGTTCCTCCCTTACGCCAACGTTCCCCCTCCTTCTTCTGATGAATCCAACCCATCGCCCCTCGCCCTACGTAAACTACAAAAAGGAGAATTCATAGAGCTATACTTTTTCACCAACAAAGGACTAGCCGATGCTCAGGACTTCAACCACTCTGTCGACGACGACGCATTCGCTCTCATGCCCAACGAAGATGGCCTCCACTCTTTCATCCCCATCGCGGCAGCCAAAGCTAAACAAGCCATCATCCAAGACAAAGACCTCACTTGGGAGCAAATCGACCAAGCGGTCCACCGCCTCCTCACTGCCATGAAACGAGCTGGCTGGCCCGATGATCGTGTACAAGACATGCTCAAGTTCTTCATGAACTTAGCTACGCACCCGTGGAGGCACGACTCGGATGAAACAGCCCAACAAGCGCTCATCGCTTACCAGGCAGTCTACCGTCGCCGCTGGCATGATTCACTCGGTACTGACTCCTCTTTCAACCTCAAATTTATTGACAAGGATGCTCTCGCGCGCCTCAAAGCAAAAATTGTTGACCAGAGACGCTTAGCAATAGACCTCCGAGCCAAAGAGGCAAGTACAATCCCCATCCCCGTCATCGGAACACCTCTCTTACTAATCATCTCCTCTTCCCACCCTCCTCTTCGTCTCACCCCTCCTTTTCACCCAACCCTCCTGCCTTGGACTGGCCCGCTCCACGGCACTTAACGCCTGCGGTGTCCCATGTCCTCTCCACGGCATGCGACTTTACTCGCGCGGGCCCTTACGCCCTACACACACATTGCCTTAACGCACACTTTACACCATATGCACACTCCAGGCAGCAGACCGTTTGGAGTTAGCCGCGAACCGAGCGTCCTCGTCATCCTTCGCCGCGGCTCCCACAACCTACAACGTAACATCCCAATATGGCAACCGTGACACACCGTTCAAACCAACTGCATCCACCAAACGTCCACTATCCCCCGGGCCTAACCCCGACTCCAATCTCTCCCGCACTACCCATAAACGGCAGAAATCCTTTCGCGCCCCGGGCGACAAAGCTACCCCCAGCTCAGAACCTCTCCCCCCATGTGCGGTCTGCCTCAGTATCGAATCTCATGACTGCCCAGTCGTCGAATGTGCAAGAGAACGCACATGGGACGGGAAATTCGAAGCGTTTGCCAAACGAGTCTTCAAATCCCTCATTGCCCGCACGACCAATCAACGCCTATGCTCCCGCTGGCAACGTCGTGACGGCTGCAACGAGAAACACACACAAGCTCACATCTGCTCCGGCTGTGGCTCCGCCACTCACGGCGCTCACCAATGCCCTCGCCGCCAGAAGCACCAGGGCGCAAACACCTTATGATCCGGACGCATGGCAAACCCTCCTGACGGAAGCTAACTTAAACGATCGATTCGGTAATATCCCCGACGGACTTAGATACGGCTTCATCGTCGATTTCCCCACCATCTCCCACTTACAATCCCCTGCTAATTCCCCATCCGTAAATACATACATAGACCAACTACGAGACATAGTTAACAAAGAAATTTCCAAAGGTAGATACATAGGACCCTATCCCATCTCCACTATATACCAAGCAATTGGCCCGTTCCAATCCTCCCCCCTCTCCATAATACCTAAACAAGGAAAACCAGGTAAATATAGACTCGTACAAAACTTCTCTCACCCCCTTAATCCCACCCCTCCCCACTCTTTCCCCTCCGTTAATTCCTACATTGACGCTCACAATTTCCCCGCTACATGGGGAAAATTCTCGATAGTCTACCTACTCGCCTCACGTCTCCCCCCAGATTCCGAAGTGGCCACACGCGATGTAGCAGAAGCCTACCGCACCATTCCCCTACACCCTTCCCAATGGCCAGCAGCAGTGGTACGCGTTTCCTCTACTCACGCATGCGTTGACACGTGCACCGCCTTCGGTGCCACTCCATCCGCGGGTAGCTACGGCCACCTAGCGGACGCAGCAACCGAGATCTTCCGATATCTCGGAATTGGCCCCTTAGACAAATGGGTAGACGACCACGTCTTCTTCCGCGTAAAAAGGGAGTACATTACACAATACAACCGCACCCGTAACGCATGGGCCGAACAAATCGCACAACACGGCGGATACCAGCGGAGTGGCAGCCGCACATGGTTCCAAGGCCTACCACTCCAAGACGACTCGTTCGAGGAATTTAATGAAGCGTGCATCCATCCCATACATGACTTCACCACATCTTCCCCTCGCTCTGCACACGACGCCAAGTTCTCGTATGCCATATGCGATATCGACCGAATCTCCCAACGCCTAGGCATACCCTGGGAAACCTCCAAAGATCAGCCCTTTAGCCACACCACCGTCTACATCGGCTTTGTGTGGAACCTTCGTGAGCGCACAGTTTCCCTGAGTACACCTAAAATAGATAAATACCTCAATGCCATCACCGAATGGAAGCAGCGTGTCACCCACGTCCTCGAGGATGTACAGAAACTATACGGCAAGTTACTACATGCATCGTGTCTGATCCCTGCAGGGCGCGCATACCTAACCGGTTTCGAGCGCATGCTCCCCGTTTCCGCCCGGAAACCTTTTATGCCCCTCAAACCAGAAAAGACCATCGCCGCAGACCTCGACTGGTGGACAACGGCCCTCTCCACAAACGCCCTCTACAAACCCATTCACCCCCCACACACATTCATCGACCTAGCCGCATTTTCCGATGCTAGCTCTGGTGTGGGAATTGGAATCACCATCGGGCCACAATGGAGAGCCTGGCGCCTCCAACCGGGTTGGCAAACACTCGACGGAAAGCGTGACATCGCCTGGGCGGAAGCCATCGGGTTCGAACTACTCATCCTCTCCCTTACAACACTTGTTCCCCCAGACTCCTACCTCCTCCTTCACGGAGACAACACCAGCGTTATCGAAAGCTGGAGAGTCGGCCGACACCGGAACAAACTCATCAACAAGGTTTTTCAGCGCATACACAAATATCTTGCCACACCCACCTTCCCCATCCGCTCCGTCATTGCACGCTTCGTCCCAAGCGCTGACAACCCCGCAGATAAACCCTCCCGAGGCATATACGGTCCCCGCGAGTGCCTACTCCCTCCTCTCACTACTCCCCGGGACCTCCGTGAGTACATCGTCGACTTCGATGCTCCCATTACCCCACAGGAATGCCGAGCCCTCAGCGAAGGACGCTGCGCCCTTCCAGCCGTTCAGCTCCTTAATCGCATCCGCCGCGAACAGGAAGTCAACGAGCGAGTCCGCACTGACCAAGAACAGCTCGATGAGCTCATTAACTCAGCCCTCGACGGTACAGACCTCTAAACCTGTAGTCCAGCGCTTCGGAGCTCCCCTCCCCAACCCCGCCGCAGCCCTTCCTGCCTCCAAACCTCGCCCATACAAACCCGGCCTCACACCTTCCCACTCCATCCTTCGCCCACACTGCACAGCAAAACAGCGCCTCCTCCTCTGGCTACCCAGCCTCACCTCCCCTCGCGCTGCCCGCCCAGAATCCCGCGGAAGGCCCCTACAGGAAAAGGAATACGACCGCATCCTCTCCGTCATTGACTCCTCGTGGGCTCCACCCACCAAGGAACTATACGGTACCGGTCTCCTCGTTTTCCATGTATTTTGCGACCTTCACAATATACCAGACGAGCAACGAGCGCCCATAGACACCAACACCCTCTCCCTATTCCTCGCCAACTGCGCAGGCTCGTACTCCGGCTCCACCATTTCCAATTTCGCCTCCGCCATCCGCGCATGGCACCTTCTTCACGGCTTCGGTTGGGACATCAACACAATCGAAACCAAAGCCATTCTCGAAGGCGCAAATAGACTCGCACCCACACTATCCAAACGCCCCAAACGGATGCCTTTCACCATCGAAATACTCGGCCGCTTCCGAAACATCCTCGACCTCCAAGACCCATGCGACGCAGCCGTATTCGCTTGCATCACCTCAGCCTTTTTCTGTGTCGCTCGGCTAGGAGAGTTCACTGTACCCGCCATCTCCAGATACAATACCACTGAACACGCCCCTCGCTCCGCCCTCTCATTTACCACCAACCACCAAGGCCTTCCGGTCATAAAATTCGCCCTCCCGAAAACAAAAACCAGTCCACAAGGCGAGGACGTCATGTGTGCCCCCATGGACCCAACCTCTCCCGCAGATCCCAAATCCGCTCTCGAGAACCACTTCCGCATCAACCCCGCCCCACCTGACGCACACATCTTCGCTTGGAAACACCCCTCCGGAATCCGCGCCCTCTCCAAAAAAGAGGTCACCAAACGGATAGACGCCATAGCGCGTCTATACCCCGACCTCCCTACCCTCAAAGGCCACAGCCTTCGCATTGGCGGCACCCTCCACTACCTCCTCCTCGGCATTCCCTTCGACGTCGTCAAAACCTTAGGGCGCTGGTCCAGCGACACATTCACCAAATATTTAAGGCACCACGCTTTAGTTCTCGCCCCGTTCCTACAAGAACGACCCGAAATCATGCAACACCTACAAAAATACATTCTCCCCCCAGTACGGTGATTCCACTCGTAAGTACCCGCTCCTTCTCTAAGGGCTCCAGCTTACACGCTCCACGTCGCTCACTCCTCCTTCACGGGACACAGCGCGCTCTCGCCCGACAGGTTCGGGACCAGTTTCGGACCGGAAAAGCCTGCGGCTTTTCGCCCAACCGTTTCATGTACGTATCACCGCGCCTACACGGCGCCCCTTCCTTTCTCATCAGACACGCAGACCGAACGCACAGATCCTTTCCAACGTGAGTCTCTCATAATTTTCTTCTGGTTCATATGATGTTATTCTTAAATATTTGCTACTTCGGAGGGCTTGCCCGATGAGACAATTTTCCACCAAGATCTCTGATCCCTTCTTTTCTGATGTTCAAAACCAATTTCGCTGACCATCATTACATACAGGCTTCGACATATATCAGCTATGGAGTGCATCCTAGACAGGGCTACAATGACAGACACACGTACTTAGCCAAAGTGCAATTCATTTCTTCCCTATTTCCCATCTCTTAACACTCGTTAGGAATGCGTAATAGATCGAAGACGCCAGTCATCAGTGAGCAAAGGTTGTTGTTCATCTTTCTTCATACGATTGACACGAGAGCAAAGTTGACACAGACCCTGGTGTAGACGATGTTATAGCTATGTTCGGATTTCACGCATCCTGTAATAATGTACAGTTCGCTGAAATAAAACTGTTTAGTCTGCTTGCACTCGCCTCCCCTGAGCTCGAAATCCTTGCTATTATAGTTTCTTTCGGTGCGTGACCTAGGAATCTTAATCAGTACTCAGTAAAGTAGTATAACCAACTTCGGCTCAGGCAACACTGATGTTCATTCAACATAGTGGGTTGTCCTAGCATTCGCACTTGTTCCATGTTTCTCAACTTGGTGATGCTCCACAGTGCGAATATTTTTAAGCTGTATCAGACCATCGGTCGTCATATCGCTGCTCATCCAGAGGACAAAGAGAGGTTCCCCAATTATACCCCAACTGTTCCGCCGATCCTTGCTATCGGTCCTGAAGGTCCTCTCCACGGTGGTCGTCACTTTGCTCAATACTTCCACGGAAGGTGTGTTACTTATCTTGGAGGTCCACTGTTCATTCAACGTCCCACAGGGATGGTTTAGGACATATTGCGGAACGTCACCCTGACCTCAATATTTCCTCTCATGAGCACGATCGATTCCAATCTAACTTTGTTACGACAACAAAATCAGCGGTCAATGTCGCCTTGGACCTCCTTGAATCGCGGCCCGAGAGAAGTGTTACATACATTGTTCTGGGTCCCCAGACGAACCTTGCACTGCTCAATCGCGAGCATCACCAAACCATAATCACACGAATTGGTCGGGTTGTCATGATGGGTGGTGCCTTAGACGTCCCAGGAAATACTTCTCCTGTCGCCGAATGTAAGACATTTCCTCATTTACTTGGGATTTGTTGTATCTGACACGCACAGTCAATTTTTTCGCTGACCCGTTCGCGACAAAGGAATTGCTCTGCCCTCTGGTTCCCGGAAGTGGTCTCCCACTAGAACGGGTTCTCGTAGCCACGCTGGACGTGACAACCCCGCACGAGCTTCCCTTCCCTTTCTACACCCAGCACGTCGACCCAACGTTTGATTCTACCCAGAAGCCTTCCATAGTCTCAGACAAGGCACCATTGACCCACTTTACGAGCTCGTTCTTGGAACGCACGAGAGAAATTATGATATCTTTTGGCAAGGATGCCATGGAACTCCACGACGTGGTCGCCGTTTGGTGTGCCATTGAAAACCCGCCAGAGGCTGTCGTCGAGAAGAACGCCTTACCAGGGTTGTCACCTGGTTGGGCTGCCGTCAAACGTAAATTCGACATCGAAAGGTAGGGGGTCATCTTGCAAGCAAGTCGATCAGGAGTTGATGCGTGGCCCCAGGTCGGGTGAGCTCACGCGTGGTATGTTGGTCGTAGACCGAAGGGATGGTCAAACGGCGTATGCACCTGGTGCCAACCGCAGCGAAGTGCAGAGCATTTTGGAGCAGTCTCATCAAATTCATGGCTTGCTCGAGTCTACCGCCGTCCCAGCTCAAGTCGAGATGGAGATTGAGGGTGTGCGCACCGGACCTGACGCATGGATGGGCCATCCGACAGTACACGATGGTAGTCTTGGTGGGTCGATGGATGTGGCTTGCGTTGTTAGCACACCGGGAAAGGATGCCCTCTTACAGTTATTGTTGAAACGTTTGTGGGGAGTTAAAGTATGAGATGGTTATACAGCGATGATGGGCGACACAGGTACTCGAAAACGTCTTGCATATGGCATTGAGACCGTAAGACGCTGCAGGTTCGGGGTTGGCAATGGTGTGCTCCCAGTCAACGTTTGAACACCAATCCAGTGGCGTCTCTGGAAAAAGCACCTTGTTAGAAAAGAATCAAACATCCTCGCAACTTGTTTCCAATCATTCATTGATACAATTCATCAAAATGCATAGTCAAGGCTCATAAGTTAAAATCAAGAGGAGGTGTGTAACGTGGAGAAGAAGAGACAACTACATACAACATGTATAACTCCATGCTTGAGTTTGGTGTGCTACATGGTTTGGGTACAAAAAGGGTTGTTGAACGCCTGCGGTCAACTCGATGAGAATAATTAATCTTAGGCATGATCTTGGATATCGTATGGATGTCGAACGAGTTCATCGTAAAGATCTGTGGGGAGGTCTCGCACAAGCGTGACCGCAATTCCAACGACTGGGACAGCCTCAAGCGGAGGAAAAGTTCGTAAGAGGCGCATAGGGCTGGAAGAAATGGGATAAGCGCCGTTGTGATGGTAAATAGTGGAGAACGAACCTAGGGGAGTTCATGACTTCGTCTCGCATGAGCAACAGCTGTGCGATAACACACAGCACATTCAAGTGTACGCCAAAAGCCAAAAGAAAGTCCCACAGCATCAGGACTTGATCTAGAGGAGGCGTACATGCACACAATGTAAGGACAGCTACAAGAAATTGACTTCAGTTGACATGGCTCCTGTGACCAGAAATAGGCGAAAGACAGACATGGGAATGCGTAGATTTCGGCAGAAAGGTTTTTCATTCGGAGATAACTGAAGAGCTCTGGATCTACTATTTTCAGACATCGATCAAGGAGCTATTTGGATGAGCCTGCTCGTTCAGTGCCAGTGGGGCGTGATGACGATGCACAAACCTTGAGACCTCTGTGTACCCCCTCGAGTGTCGGTTGTACATATAGGGGACACGACTCTTCGATGAACTTGGCGAAGCAGAAGAATGCCTCAAGTTCTGAAGGCATTGTATACAAGAATGGGGCAGCCAGTACATTCATTCCTTGGACGTATGTGAAACCAAGCTGCTGTGTCTCCTGGCGGTCTGTAGCACGATGTGAGATTTTGTGGTCATTTCAAGAGGATAATTGGCAACGCACCATGATTCCGCCATACGAAGGCATCCAGCAGCCGAACCAACATATCTTCTCGGACTCGTTCCTTGAAGCCACGGTCTGTCGCTAGGGTCCTGCATAGTTTAAGTTTATTAGCGTAGCAGTGGACGATCATGTTCACCTGAAGGTATCGTTCCTGATTTTCTCCCGAACTTCGCATGGGCCACGAGAAACATATTGCAAGAATGTCTCTGCTGAGATATTCTCGACCCGTAGGAGAATTTTCCATATTCGAGGACGCAGAGTGGGATCCTACGAGAGAAACGGTCAGCGAACGGTCGGCTTGTTCACTCCTGCTTTGTTACGAACGACTTTGGACGGAATGCCTTCTACGAGAATCATACGCCTGACTTTCTTTAGCCCTTCGTCTACATCTCCAGACCGTCTTGATTTCGATGACTTGTGTTGGTTTAGAATCTTGTTGAATGAATGGGCTGCAGCCGCAGCCGCTTGGTTTGGTGATGAGGACATGGGGGTATTCGTGATGTCAGGCTGCCGTCATCGTCTCTTGTCTCGGAGTCACCAAACACTTGTGTTCATATCATACCAGTCGCGGTCACTCATGCACATGAGTAGTTATCAGTTGGTATAACGTTATTATCCACGACGGTCTTCCTACTACTTCCTTGACCTGGTTAGGTGTTTCCGGTCGCGGCACTCGGCCAGAAGAACGCTGTTTTTAGCACCAAAAAAGCCCGTTTGAAGCAGGAGGGGGTAGGCCAGTCGACCCGCAGTTCGACCTATCCTTGTTCCACACCATCAAGTACAGTCAGCTACCATGGATGTCCCGTTCATTTCGTCGGGCGCGATGAGTCGCGCACAGTATGCTCTCGTGCGCAATGTCGAAAACGCAGATTCTCCCCAAGCCGCAGATCAGATTCTCCTGAATGAGCTTGATGTTATACGTCGTACCCTCCAACAGCGACATTTGTCAATCGTACGTCGAGTCCCCCAGCCTCTTTTGCACTCACTCCAAGCCAAAATTCCCGTAGAAGCAATGCAAAGAAAACCTGATTTTGATTCTGCATTGCACGATGTCTCTGTCTACTACTGGCCCTGGCGATCTGGAATTCGCCTTTCCTCATGCTGTAAACCTCGCTGAGCTTGGCCAGTCTCCGATGGACAAGAGAATCGGTGTGTCGTGTCCACGTTCAGTCTTCACACACGCGAACGTGGCATTCAGGTTACATCTTCTGCATGGAACTAATGCCTCCGAATCACGAACTTCAGCTTATGCTGGTGAATACGTTACGCAAGGTAAAGGGCTTGTTATCGAGTAACTCGTGGCCTGTCCCTTACAGGTCCGTACTAGGATCTGGAAAGCACATCCATAGCCCGAATATGTCTCGCTCTCGATGTACTCATACAAGTCCCTAATGAGGATGTCGTCCCTGCCGTCGATACCCGCCTGCAGACTCTTCTTCAACATCAGTCGTAAGTAGCATCATTGGTCGCGCTCCTTGAACATTGTGTCACAAAGCCCTGGTTCTAGCATAGCTGTGCGGCGACGTGCCCTAATGGCATGTTATATCCTTTTCAAACAAGACACCGAGCGTCTGGCACGTTTGGAAGACTGGATACATCGTTACCTACGGGCCGAGCCTTCTGAATTCGCGTCTATATCCATAGTCGCTGGGAAAGTGTGTATTTTATGTATGCTTCTCCTTCTCGGTCTAACAAGATTTTCAGTTCAAGCACTCGACATCCCTTGGGAAACTTCTGAACTCGCAACTACAGCGTCGGTATCGTGAGTCTGGCGAACCTAGCTCTGTATCCGCCATCCTGCGGACACTTCGTAGGTGCGAGACGGGGTTCGTGTGCAAGCCAGTTTGCCGTAGATCCTGAGTTTAACATGCTGTCAGACTCGAACCTGGAAGTGTTCCGGTCGTCCTCGATATCATTATACAGGCCTCCGAGGCTCCAATGCGCGGTAAGAGTGTATATGATGTAGTAACATTGACTGAGCGCAGTGCAGACTTACTTCGCGAGGCCTTTATGCTTTTGTCAACCGTCAGCCCAGAGGCACTCCGCGAATATCGATCGTCATCCATTGCTATCATTAGCATTCGCCATTTTCTTTCTTCTGGGCATCCTAATGACGTATATCTATTTGTGTCCTGCTTGAGCTGTCTAGATCCTAGTATTTGGACTGGGGCACATCCCAACACTGTTGCTGTCTTAGACGAACGGGAGGTTCATGGGATCATGAGGCTTCTCGATTCGCCAGATGGGCTGATCAGAAAGACGGTTGTTCACCCTTGCGGCGCAATTTTACGTGTGCTAACCATCTCTATAACCAGACCCTCAAGATTCTTCACGCTGTCGATCCAGCTATCGTTGAGACGTACTATTCACAGGCTCTACATAACCTCTCGCCTTCACTCTCCCTATCCGACAGAAACGAATACGTTTCACGTTTGCTTGAAATCATCAACATGGAAGAAGCGGATGACATAGACCAATATGCGCGACGTCTGAGGGACCTCCTCTCAGTAGTTGAGGGGCCAGAATATGGTAGAACGACGGATCTTTTGGTTCTCGACCTCAGCGTCCACCAGATTCTAAATGGAATCCGTGAAAGTGCGTTCCACTCATCACTCACTGAGCAGCGTAAGCATAGGTTTGGCTGATACTCTTTAAGGAGAAATTTCTTCCAGGATATCATGTGTTACTGCGCTAGCTGTATCTCTCACTGAACCGGAGATACGTGTGGGACCAACCCTCATGGTGATAATCTCAGCTCTTGTGAGCGAACACTGTGGTAAGGTCTCAATATCACCTGCGGAAATGCTCCGTGGTATCGCATCGAGACTAGAATCTTACGCTCGTGAGTCAACCAACTTGTGCGAAAGAAAGTGGTTTATAACCTTTTCCAAGCATCCGTCCAAGACGCGTGCATTCTAACTATGCTTAGGTTATCTGTCGAGTGTGATGAGATTGCCGAAGAGGTGACTGTTGTCGTCCGCCGATTGTCACAGTCTGCAGGCACTCACCTCCGTAGAGTAAGTGTAACACTCAATGTAACCCCATGTACTGACCTCTGATACTAGAGATGTGACCAATTCTTGACATTGTCTACCCAGCGGCGGGTTCTTTCCGAAATTGTCTCCAAGGCACCGTCTTCTTCCGTTAGTTGTTATATCATTGTTTGTGTCGAGGAATTATTGACTTGGTTCAAGCTACCCGACTTCCTGCATGCACTGACGAGTTACCAGTCAAGTCCAAATACCACGTCTTTGCAGTCCCCTCGAACGCCATCATCCCCAGGACGTCAAGACTCGTTGGAACTCTCACCTTCCCGACGGGTAGCATCTAGGAGAAAGCTGCGATACGAAGCTTACGCAGCTCCACAACCCACTCCCAGCTTTAGGTACCTCTCCAGCCCACGGCGATCCAAGGGTTCGGTCTCGGGTTCGGAGGGCAGCATTAGGAGTTCATCACGTGCAAGTAAGACTTCTAACCAGTCGAACGAACTTGCGGAGACCATAACACCGGGGGAGCTGACACTGGCAGTGGCGCAGAACCCCTTCTACTTGTTTAGTAATTCAAATCTTAACAGGATGTTTCTTAGCTATGCATTATCAACCA
>JBBPPP010000240.1:0-19011 GCA_038092075.1 Leccinum fuscescens | reverse complement strand
GAAAACAAAAAAGTAATATATGAATATTCAAATATTAATTGTGACATTTTCATGCTGGTAAATGGGACACCCAAATGCTGAATGGGACACCCAAAAGACCTGAATGGGAGTCCCACAGAGTATTTGGAAGTCCCATACAATGAACATGGGAGTCTCATAGGGTATGTGGGTGTCCCATGAGATATCAATGGGAGTCCCACAGGATATTTGGGTGTCCCATACAATGAATATGGGAGTCTCATAGGGTATGTGGGTGTCCCATGAGATCACAATGGGAGTCCCACAGGGTATTTGGGTGTCCCAAAAAGTGAACATGGGAGTCCCATAAGGTGTATGGATGTCCCATAAGATATTGAGGGTCGAAACCGGCTGTCTGATCCCTGTCCTAGTGGTTCAAACAAGCGAGCCACTATCGATTAGTCTCAAAACCGACCATTTGCAGCCACATGTCAAGCTGGCTGCTCTGACAAGCAAGCTACTACTACCGATCACCCTCCGGCCTTGTCGCAAGGTGCTGCGACCCAGTCATCCAGCAAGAAGAAGCACAAGCCGTGCAACCAGGTGAGCAAATATGTAATATTGTGACTTGTGCCCTTTGATGACAAATATCACAGGGTTTCTAAGGATCTGTGCCATTCTCTAGTTGAACATGAGTACTTTTGGTACCTATAGCGTGTAGCATGTGCCAGTGGTTATATATTCTCATAGTACTGTACTATGGGCACGTATGTTGCCAGAGTCTAACTTGTAACCAATATGTACTTTGTAGAAGTAATCCTAATTTGTAAGTGTCCATCAAGTGCTACAAAGATAAGGTACAGGTCACATGATGCTGACTAAGCAGGTCATGTGACTTGGAAAAGTGATAGATGAAAGATGAACAATAATGCTTATCCCATACCCGTGACATTGCCTGGTGCTGGTTCCACATTATCAGCCTCGTTTCCAGTTGGGTTAAGCACTGTCTTGTTGTGTGTGCCATTCTGACTATCGCTACACGGATTGTCAGTCTCGCATGGCAACATGAGCATCATCATTTACTCTCTCATTATCACATGAGCATGGCAAAACAAAGAATGTATGTACCCCAAGTTGTGTTCACGGCTGGTTGCCTACTCTTGGCCAAGGTAACTGATTTGCCATTTGCTAACAGTCTTGTGTGCAGCTGGCTCGTAACGCTAGGACCGGCTAGTTCCCAAGCACTGGCCATCTGTTTTCACTTCTCCAGAAGTAGCCTTCCCTCAAGTTAATTTGGTCAACAGTGCCCGTGTTCCCAGACTTCACTTCCAACCTTGTCATATGCTGCTGGTTGTTCAGCGCTTCCAAATCGACTAGTCCAGGGTGGGTTTCTTTATTCCTAGTGACCATCATCTGACGAAGGCACATTGACATGTGAAGCAAGCTTCAACAAAGCTTTCAACACCCCACTTGTTTGTTTGTGTTGTGTGACTTGAACAATATAATTAATGTGCATGACATTTCAAACAAATATGCCTGATCCAGCCAGCTTTCCCAGAGCAAATATCCATGAACTGATAGCTCCTGATATCCTCCATCAAATTATCAAGGGAACTTTTACAGACTATTTGATTGCATGGGTTGAAGCATATATCAAGGAGCATTATCAGAACACTAGTTCTATCTTGGCTGATATTGATCATCAATATGTATTTCTTCTTCATATTGTACACCTCACAATAATAATCATTATCTTTTATAGACTTGCAGCATTTCCATCTTTTCCTGGATTAAGATGATTTCCACAAGGGTGTTGTTTCAAGCAATGGGTGGAAATGACTCTAAAGCCTTAATGAAGGTAAAAATAGAAACTTACAGATATTATTTTCTTCTCACCCAAATTCCCCCCAAAAATAGATGTACCTTCTAGAAATTGCAGACTATGTACCAGCTCAGATGGTACAAGCTATAGCTGCCTTCATGGACTTCTGTTATATTGTTCGCCAATACTCCCTGGATGAGCAAGATCTTGAGGCATTGCAAAATGCTTTAGAATGGTTTGAAACACATCATTCAATTTTTCAAACTTGTGGAGTTCATCCTTCAGGAATATCCATTCCTTGAATTCATGCTTTACAACACTACAAAGAGCTAATTCAGCTTTTTGGTGCTCCTAATGGACTTTGCTCATTCATTACTGAGTCTAAACATATCACTGCTGTCAAGAAGCCCTATCAATGTTCAAATCTGAATAAAGCCTTGTATCAAATTTTGGTTATCAATACAGAAAGTTTAGAATGATGGGGTTCTAGAACGACAAGCAGACCAAACCTTCAGAGTGCAGGTGAGTCCAAATCATGCAAAAGGAAGACATGAGACAAGGAGGAGGAGGCAAAACAAAAAGGGCACGACAGAACCTCCCCACACTAGAATCATATCAATGATTGGGAGGTGGGTGGAAGCAAAAAAGAGTGAGAGAGAGTCATCAGTAAATTTGCCTCCTTCCATCCAGAACTGGACAGTACTAGACAATGTTCCAGCCCTCCAGAAGTCCCCAGAAAGGTCTGCCAGGTATTGTCTGGCTCTATTCCAGATCTGTCCTGAACTGGGCTACTACAAAGCAGCAAGCTCGAGTATTGTAGATTACATACATCACAGACTGTGACAGCTCTTGCACATTGATCTCTGACAGGATCTGACACACTCAGAGATTACATTATCATCTAACCCAATGGAGAGAACTTGAAAATGTGTATAGTAACAGTATCAATATGTGAGATAAACAATTAGATCGAATCCAGGGGCAATGCTGAAACCAGTCAGCGATGCCATAACAATCTCACCCTATAGATTGGGAGCAACGGTAAATCAGAACAAAATTTAATCCAAGGCAACATCAAAACCGGTTGACAATGTCACAACAGTCTCACACTCCATTATACAGTTGCTACAGAATCAGTACCAAGTATCATTGATTCTTGGAAATTACTCACTTTCCTTGGTGAGCCTACTGGATTTGAAGGGCCTTTGTTTTTTCACCATGAACAATGGAGGTGTCACACTTCTTCATCAATCCGAGGACCTCATGATAAACTGGTGAGTAAGTATTGACCCAAAAACTGACTTCGCCTTGGGAAGACATCATTTCATCGAGGATGACCTTGAGCTGTATAAATCATAAGCACATGTCCATTTTCATTTCAAGAAACATTACCGCTGTAGCAGCAACAGCCACCACAACCCTTGCCATACCTCGGCTGCGAACACCTCTGGAAACATCATTCTGAGTGAAGAGGGCCCAGGCTGTATAAAAAATGTCAATTATAAGTCCAGCGAGAGTGGGTTAGGTGAGGTTAAAATACATTTAGTAGCAGATTGAACGTGGTGCGAAGACTTACATTGTCATCCACTCTGTTCCTAAGGAATACGCCTTGAGTTGACTTTGCGACAATTGTTGGGCTTGTAGCGCTGGGTTACGTATGTACAGGCCTTCTTCCTCAGCGATGAATGCCAATTTCCTAGGTCTTACCAGAGCTATTTACTTTACTAAGGATGTTATTATATGAAAGTTGGAATCTTACTAGTCTGTAAATTTCGGTCATATAATGTGGCCACCAACCTTGAATAGATATTAGCAATGGTGCAAGAAATGGTAGAGTCACATACCATCACTGATCGGTAAGCCGCATGATTTTCTTTCACTGATCACTTCCTCCACATACTCACAGGCCTGTGTATTGAAGTGAGCACGAGACGGAAAGGCATTCACAGATGCTGCATCACAGTGAGAGAACTGCTTTGCACAATCAAGGATTTCCTAAACCGCCAGTTTGTAAAATTGAATTTGCCATGGTTCGGCTCCTTCTGTGGCTGGACCAATGGGCACCACAGGCGTGTTGACTGTTTCCCCTGGCTGCAATGAAGCAGAGGGAGTCAAGTGACCGTGAAGTGCTGCGGATGGGTTGGTTTTAGATGACTGTGGCAAAGTAGAGGGAGGACAAGTTGGAGCAGGAGAAAGGTTAGTGCCTTGAGCTTGAGGATATTGTTGCACCCGAATGGCATTCAGCTGGGCATTCAGCTGGACATTGCTGGGGAGGTGAGAAGCATGATTCTGTTGTCAATGGACAACCACAACATTGTCAGAGGTGCTGTTCGTGGAGCCTAGATCTAGGTAGGGAGGGGTTTAGCAATGTTCATTCTGTGCAATCGCACCTATTACCATTGTTCAGTGACAGGGCCTGATCTGCATTTTACATACAACTGGTCAATAAGATGAGCAGCTGACTCACAATTACTTATGTTTGTTATGAAAGGAGCATCACAGCTCTGGCCTTCATTGGGTGTCATCTCACCAACATGGTTCTCATCAGAAGGACCACGAGCCTGGTTATGTGGGTGTGTGGGTGGTTTCCCTATTACGCCAAGACATTGAGGTTGAGGGGATCTGAAACTGTAGTGTTACTGCTCACCTCTCCACAGGACGGACTCAGCAAAACAGTTGTCATCACTGGGTGATGTCTCATCAATTTGTATATCACCATTCCCTTTACACCTGAGACATGGGCAAAAATGTATGCCTAACAAAGTATATATTTATTTGACAACATTTGGTACCTAGGTTAAATAATATTTTTACCAACCAAATGGAAAGACATAATCAGAAAAAAAACTACAAAATTAACTCATTGATATTGATCCGCATACAAAGAATCTGTGTGGTTATGATACCTAAAAAATGCTTTGGTTGCTATGAAGTCCAAGATACTTGAAATTCATAGTTACCATATGCACATAGTATGATCCGACATCCAATTCAATTTCTTATTCATGCTATGGAGGCCATACAGATTGAGAATATATTCTACACAAGATTTGAATATGGACATGAACATTTTTTGTATATGACGACATATTACAAGAATATTTGGGGAATGTTCATGACTATGCTTGTTATCATATTTTATCGCCTGTAAATATAACGAGGAAGCATATTAGGGCCCCACCCACTGGATCACTCAGCGGATCACTCAGTGGACCACATACCGGTCCAATCAGTGAGGATTTATATCCCATATGGTTCCTGCATGGGCGTATGAAGGTAATTAGAGGACAATAGGACTATAGGTGCGAATTTACAATGTACCAATGTGGGGATCAGGACCTCCTTTTGGACAGCAAGCATGGAACGTGCTCCACTGTTCAACCCCTGGAATCAATCATTGTCATACCAGTTACGAGGAAGCCCTGTGACCGGCACCAATGTCCAATCTTTGGTCCGCAACTCCCAATGGCGCACCAATGATGAGTTGCCAATCTGTTCTCGCATGTTCTGCTGCCTGAAAGCCAGTTCATAACTCTTGACGTTATTGAAAAGAAGAGAAATGGAAGGGTTTAGCCAAGGGAGTTCGAGGTGTTGGAGTACCTTCGGCTTTGAAGGAGAACTATCTGTTTCATCACCACTCATGCCCTCGATACCAAGTTGGTCAATTATCTTCATGACAACATTCCAGGTTGGTGTATCTCGAGAAAGATTCTCCATTGTGATTCTTTTGCACCTCGTAAGAGTCTAAAGAGGAAGAATTTTAGCATGGAGATGGGTGAATCAACTTTAACATACCTTATGGCAGCGAGAAACTCTCCTCTTGCTCTTCAGGCGTCTTTCCTGTTGGGCCTGGTAACCAGAAATGAGACACTGTCATTCATTGCCGGTAAATTTACTGATTTGGATTTGATTGTGGTGACACCTGGGACACGGGCGAATATGCTGCTTAAACATATAAGGCACTTGCCTGAGAACTTATGGTATCTGTGTTTACGAATATGTCCACTCGCATATAAATAAACAGATTCCACAAAAGTTATCTGTATTTATTAATTAATATTGCTACAAAGACAAAGAATCGTTTGTTAATGATATATTAAATATCTTTCGGTCGGTATCAACACAACAATATTCAAGAGGATAGTGAAAACATGCATGTAAAATGTATTCTTTCATATTTGAATTGTTATTTGTAGCATGTGTCCTCAACATATCCGAATCAAACCTTGCATATAAATCTTAACATTCTCCGCCCATAAGGGAATAAATATTCCTGAAATCCTACAAATGAAGCAAACTATGCTCCGCTACATATTTTTGAATTTTCTTTAAATATGGCAGGGAAGCATATTAGTGACCCACTCAGTGGTCCCTTCACCGGACCACTTACCGGACCGTTTAGTGGGGAGGGCGGGGGCTCTCTACGCCCATGGATTCTACGGGAATCAAGTAAGGTGAAAGCCAAGATTCATGTGTCAAAAACGTACCAGGTTAGGAATGGGAATGTCTTCCTTTCGGACGACGAGCATGGAGCGTGCTCCGCTGCTCAGGCCCTGAAACCAATCATCATCATACCAATTGCGAGGAAGACCCCCAACCGATCCTGATCTTGTGTCTCTGCTTCGAGGTTCCCAATGGCGTATAAACGAAGATTGACCAATGTGTTCTTGCATGTTTTCTATTCTGCAGGCTGGTTCATAACTCTCGACAGACCTGAATAACAAGGAGAGTGAGCGGTTTAGCCAAGGAAGTTCCATGCGTCGAAGGGTCTTCGGCTTCTGAGCCAGAGGACTATCTGTTTCATCAGCACTCATACCCTCGACGCTGAGTAGAGCGATGATCTTCTCGATGGCATCCCACGTTTCTGGATCCCGAGAGTGATTTTGGGCTACAATTCTTTTGCGCCTAGTAAGCATCTAAAAAGGTGTCAATGAAAGAATCAAGTGTGAAGAAGGTTAACATACCCCAAAGCGACGAGAAACCTTCCTCTCGCTCTTCAGCCGTTTTTCCTCTTGTGCTTGAAGGTGGGAGATAACTTGTTGTCGTTCGTCAGTAGTAGAGTTATTGATCAAACTTTGTTTACGGTGAGCTTGGTGCGTGCGGACAAGCTTCTTCTCACAGAGACGACGAATAGCGGGGAGATTCATGGTTTCTTCATTATAGACAACATCCTTGTACGCCCCACTTTTCAACTGCGTGTAAAAGTCGAGCGATAAGATGGAAATAGCTTCACGATTCCAGCGTGATTCAGATAACGGATTGGACACCCAATCGAGTGCGATCCCATCCAGTACTGGTGGCGACACACCATTTTGATTGTAAGCACAGATGGCGTCAACAGGGGCCGAAATCGGCAGTGCTCCCTTGGACGTAGTGGGAAGGATATTCTTGCTTCTAAGATATACGCGAAACGTGTTCTGTCTGATGGCTCAGCGGCAGAAGTGGCACTTTGCAGGGTGACTCACGTGCAAACGATTCATTCTCCCCCGTGGTCCAGGTTTCTTCCGCCTAGGTGGGGGTAACATTCTTTCTTCTTCATCGTCGCCATCGTCGCCATCATCGTCATCTGATCCATGACGACAAACTGGATTGGCACTGCGATTCTGTGGCACAATACGAGCTTCCAGTATTTCTGCAAGGTGGGGAACACAGGCATTGATGATGTTCCAGACTGTCGGTTCGAGTAGCCCTGAGGAAAGGTGTTCGGCAATCGATTTACCAATGATGTCGGCAAAAGCTGGGGGAATCGGGGGTAATTGGAGAGGTCTGGACAAGCTTAAATGGTTACTAGTGTGGGAAGTATGGTCGGTAGGGATGGGGGAAGTAGATTCTTCCATAGTAATATCTGAAGTCGGTGTCGAACTTTGGGGGGCAGGAGGTAGCGGAATCGGTCTGGACATGCTCCGATTGGGGGTAACTTGAGAATTCAAGGTTGGATTGATGATGGAGGCCAAATTTCCACCAATCGAGGGGACTCTATGACAATCGCTGGGAGTAGCGGAGAGTGGGTCAGGAGCTGTTGCCCCCTATTTGTACATATATTGAAGTATTTACCCTGATTTTATCATATTTTTACGATGTATTTTGAGTTAGTTATGCTATTTATACCAATATATCAACATCAAGGTCGAGATTGGTCAGATCTCACCCGGATATGGACCGATTTACATTATTATTGGCTCTAAAATTAGATAGGGGCTATATCTACATTCGGTACAGCCACCGCTAAGCCCCCCGATCGCTTGCGGACAGCGTTCTGATTGATCTTTCAAGCTGTCTAAAGAGCCATATTGCATTAAATCTTAAAATAATCATATCTCCATCGCGTGTGAACCGATTTACATAAAAAAAATATCAGTAGAAAGCTAAAAGTGTGTTCTATTTTTGGAGCGTACAAAGACCGGTTTTGGACCGCAATCGGACCGGTAAAAGACCGAAAAAGACCGAAAATCAGTCTTTTTTGGTCTTGGTCCGGTCTTTTCCAAAAAAGGCAAAAGACCGGACCGGACCGGACTTTCAAACACTAAATGCGCAAGGGAGATGGATGAAAAGGTGAACAAGGGCGAATCCTTTGAACATCAATACAAATGGAGGTTCCCATCCGATGCGCCAAAGACTAAGCTGTCTTCCGCATCGTCTACAAGACTGACCCAGACGATGCAACTGATGTAGCCTGCTGAAGGAATGGATAACTCCTGCACCATTTCGCCAGAGGATAAATTCCAGAGGACAACTCTGCTATCATTGCCTAAGTAGGAAAACAATAAGTTCTCAACATAGATCATTTCATGCTTGCACTCACCGGTACAAAGAAGGTGTGTTCCCTGAGGACTGACGGCCAGTGCATTCACAGCCTTCATATGGCGGGTAAGGGTAAACTTATGCGATATCTGCAAAGTGGTAAGTAAAAGCGTACAGAGTGGGAAAGGGGTATGTACCGAGTGTGTCATTGTGGATATCAAATGTTTCTTGAAAAACGAGATCAAAAAACAGGCTTATATGATAGCCCACCTGCATGACGTGGCCGGTCAGTGTAACAAAAACATTGTGATGTATTTGTTTGGGCTTCCAGTTCCGTTGGAGACGACCTGCTTATTGTCAATGAGTCGATCGCTTTTAATGGCCAACATTACTACGACCTACTCTTCCGTCGGGTCGTCGTCGATCTTATTGTCATTTTTAAACGACTAACTACGACTCCAGGACAATGCTCCGATGTTCCAACTAATCTTAAAACTTAATCAAACTTATTACATTCTAAACTAAGGCTAATGAGCGGCGTAGTCAAGTGGCTCGGATGGTGGAAGAAGGAAAGAAAAAGAGGGTGGGAATTTTGTCGTCCTAAATAGTGTTCCGCGATTTCTGACACGTGACGCTCCACAGCCGGCGAAGTGGCAAACAATACTTAAACGGCACTTCGCTAATTCTGGCTTTCTTTCTTTCCCTCACCGTAGCTCGTAAGGTAGTAGTGTAGCAAGTAGTAGTAGTTTTTTTTATTACCGCGATGAACCGCGATGAACTTGAAGTGATAAGTTTGAAGTTCCAAACAACAGTCTCCTTCGGTCGGATAATTAGACGATATGACCGTGATCTGGGTGCGTTGACCACCGCTAGACAAAAGACCACAGATGGAACTGACATTGCGGTTAGGTACTGTCGTCCCTAACAACTTCAAGATTAAACATCGGTTGATCAATCACGGCTTCACACACAAAAGTGAATCCGAAGTTGTGCTGACTTTTTGTCTCAGTGCCCGATGCGCCTTTCCATTTTATTGTTGCTCCCTCGTCCCATCTACTATTGCGTGCATGTATTGGTCCTTATATAAGGAGGAGCCATATACCTACTGATCAACCAATCCAGTCCCAATGCCTAAAGTCACCCCGCATCATTGGTTGTTCCAGCGGTACTTCTCTCCTCTTACACACCACTCCATATTCCCCACGGAGGGAGCAATGAATCCAGTTCCTTTGACGCTGCACAAGGTCTTCCCGCGCGAGGAGGCATCGGAGATCCAGGCGCAAGCACCCCCGCCATCGATTACTGCAACCGTGGCCTCCACTACTTCCTTGATACGCAAGCCCCGGGGGGAGGTATCCCGAATTAGTCGGGGTGGATACAACTTACAGGAAAAACTTGGCTTGCCGCCTACTGAGTACGAAGAAATTAGAGTAAGTGCGATCGTTAACTAAATGCTGTTTTTTCTGATCTATCAAAGAGTTTTGTTATTCACCTTGCACGCGAACACCTCAATGTCCGGAAACCATGGAGTCGACAAAAGAGTGATGATTTGAACGTGGTTTTCTCCAAGGTTCGTAGCAATTCCTGTGACAAAGGTTTTATTGACTAACAACCCTCAGGCAAAGGAGAGATATCCACAGCTTCTCCAGTATGAAGGAAATTGGGTGGTCGCCGACTTTCTCAAAATCTACCTGAAAAATAGCGCCGGTCGTGGAGCGTGAGTGCACTAGTAGTTGGTGTAGATTGGTATCGTAAAGCGGCTATATTGTACACTACTAGATGATATGTACTACGGCTTCCCTACACCGAGTTCAGTTCCGGAATGTGGAAAAAATGGAAATGTATATTATGTAAGTGACTGGGGCAATTACAACTTTGGTCGAGTTCCTACATTGGAGCTTCGACTGCGATAACTCTATCAAAAGGCAGAGAAGCTTCACTTGCCGGAGTGCCATCTAACCGTTGAACGTTCACACTCTGCTCCTTGGTAGAGACTTTGAGCACACTCAGTACGGAACCAATCGGCTCTCCTCCCACTACATCCTCGATTACCATACATAGTGTGTTCTTCTTCGCCGGTCGGAAGACTTGTAATGATGTTTCGGGAACGATCTCTTGCGAGACCCGTGCCCTTTTTGCCCAATAAGTGAGGCGAACCGCCAAGTGGCCACGAGGAACAGGCCCAGATGTACTTTCGAATGGGGTAGGGACCTCTGTCTTTGCATGGCGCTTCGTGCGGATATCTTGGAAGACCGCTTGCACAGTTTTTAGCGAATTGGTAATGAGGGGGTGTAGCATGAATGCATGAACTAGATAGTATAAATGATGACATGAATGAGAAGTAACGGCCAACTACTCACCAACGAGCTTCGGGCGATTGAGTTCTTCACGTTCACTTGCACTGATAACCTATGGGTTGGGGGAGGTTGGATCAGTGGGATCTGCCAGTGTGTCAGTGGGATCTGGCTGTGGCTTGAGATCAGGAGGAGGAGTTTTCGCTCTGATGACCAGGATCACCGCACGTAGAAATGTGTTGAAAACTTGAAGTGCTTGAAGGGGTGTCAATAGTCTCCCAGAAAGTGTACTAGCGAGACCTCTGGGAGATGGGGTCAGGAAATGCGAAAACGCTGGGAGAAGAAATGAAAAACACGATAAAACATAAATTGACCTCTATGAAGTCAAAAAGCGGTGGGAAAAATCAGGAAAAATCAGCAATCATGGAAGTCAATCATGGGAATATTCTTCTAGTCTGGGTTGGACGACAATCTTTTGTTAGTCCAGGTTAGGAGGTAAAACAATGTTAGTCTTGATTAGGAATATTGGCAAAGACAGAGAGTCATGGATGTCAATCATGGGAATATTTTCTTAGTCTGGCTTAGGAGGTAAAGATTAGTATCAGGCAAATCAGAAGTTAGTCCTGGTTAGGAGGCAACATAATGCTAGGCTGGGTTAGGGATATCGGTGTTAGTATCAGGCAAATCAATAGTTAGTCCTGGTTAGGAGGCAAATCAATGTTAGGCTGGGTTAGGGATATCGGCGTTAGTATCAGGCAAATCAATAGTTAGTCCTGGTTAGGAGGCAACATAATGTTAGGCTGGGTTAGGGATATTGGCAAAGACATAAGATTTCTGCTTTGTTAGTTCTGGTTAGTGTGCCTGGTCCTTGATTACTTGTGTTGTGTTTGGTTAGTTGTGTTGTATTTGGTTAGCTGTGCTGTATTTGGTTAGCTGTATTGTATTTGGTTAGTTGTGTTGTATTTGGCATAGTTGTAGTTGTTTGGTGATGTTTTGGTTAGCTATATTTGATTGGTTTGTATGTATTGTATAAATTGTTGGAGGTCTGGAATTGTCTGGAGTTGTCTGGGACTCTGGAAATGCTGGACTGGAAGTCTGGAGTAACTGGGAAGCTGGAAGTGCGAAGGTCAGTTTGCTGATTTGAATCTCATGGTTGAACTCGCTGAGGGCAGTGAAGTGACCTTGCATCTTAGCAAAGGCAGTGGCGGGATGATTGTTTCGGGGATGGTGAGTGCCATGAATTGTTTGAACTCAGTGTATGCAGAGACAATGGAGAGGGTGTCATAAGCGTTCTTGATGGCTTGCCAGAGCTGTATCGCATTCTTGTCATGAAGGTCAAAGAAGGCGTGAATGTGGGGGCTCCATGCGAAGGGCGATGATGCCGCTTGCTTGGTCATTGGAGTCATCCCATTTGTCTATGGTGGCCTTCTGTTCGTCACTGCACTCTTCATAGGTGCATGGTTGGTGATGTTGAACGTTCACCTCGTTTTCAACCACAGTATAGGTGATGTCAAAGGAGGGTCGAGGATGAGAGATTTTGGTCCAGAGACCTTGGGCACATAGGGCTGCCATCATTTCACAGGCCCAGCGACGATAGTTGCCACCGGTGAGCTTGGTGATGTCTTTGTAGATGGATGTCGACATGGTGGATCTGGGAGTGGGCGTTAACATGAACCTTTTGATAAAGTTGAGAAGGGAGTGAATAAGACCGCATTGCTGAATGTCCAAGTCCCATCATTTCCAGGAGACATAGTCTCCCCCATGGAAAGAGGTATGTGAAGTAACCGAAGTCCGGTCGGACTGCCGGACTAGCACTCAGGGGCTGACGACCACACTTGGAAAGTGAAAAAGATTTAAATGAATGCTAAGGACTTTGGCAATAAGCTCAAGAGGTCAAAGCTAGGTCTACCAGCTATGACCGACTCGAGTATTTATACAACCGGACTATTCTACATACATGTGGACTACATGAGGTATTACATATATACATTCTAAATGACCTCAGGTCTACATAATGATGTAAGGGAGTGAGTTATAATGAAATGATAGTGGGGACGTCATGGTAATGTAGTAACATCGAGGATGAGGGCTGAGGGTAGGTCACCTGACCTTAGTCTGAGTGTCGGTATGTCTGGACTCTAGTTCTGACTGTCGGTGATGCCGGACTATGGTCAGACTGTGCTTCCGGACTATAATCGGTCGGTCGGTGACGGTGATTTACAACAGTATGGAGTTTGGCATCATCGGTGTCACATCCTTTTGGATGGAGTACCTAGCCATTATTCTAAAGCTTTCAACATTTGAGTGTTTCCACATCAAGATGGAATGGCTTTTTGAACCACAAGGTTCTCACTCGTTCTAGGTACAAGTGTTCCTCGAGCTTTGTCATTGATGTAGACATGCAGCGATGGTGCTCGGGGCTCATAACCTGTTGAGAGGATAAGAGTGTAACTTGAAGACTTACATTGTATGGAACGAGGTTGGGACTGAGAGGGACATTGCGGTTGTGGAAGAAGATGGAATAAAACTCCTATTCAAACTCAGACGCTACTGAGCTATCTTTATACAATACAAGCATGTGAACTATCTACTATATTAGTAGTCTAGTGCTTGTATTTCAACAAGAGCTACAGTCAACGAAGTCCTCAGTTGAGTAATAAGATGTGGCTCTCGTTTTATTCCCAAAGGATCTCTCCTGGTCACTTGTCTTACACCACTACCAATCTCGCAGTTGAAGCAGAGAAATCTAAACCTGAAACTACTCTCCCCTCTGAATACACAGCTTTCTCCTCGGTTTTCTCTGAAGAAGCTTCCTCCTGTCTCCCACCCTCTCGTTCCTATGACCATGCTATACAACTCGACGACACCTTTGTCCCTAAAATTGGGAAAGTGTATCCCTAGAGGAAAACCTTTACAGTGGAAAGATTAGACCCTCCAAATCCCCCCAAGCCTCTTCATTCTTCTTCATGAAAAAGAAAGATAGCAAACTTTGTCCCTGTCAAGATTACTGATATCTCAATTCCCATACCACCCATGATGCCTATCCTCTCCTCTTCATCTCAGACCTCATCGATAAACTCAAAGGGGCTAAAGTCTTCACCAAATTTGACATCCAATGGGGTTATAACAATGTTCAGATCAAGAAGGGAGACCAATGGAAAGGTGCCTTCATTACTCATAAAGGCCTCTTCGAATCTACAGTTATGTTCTTCAGCATGAATAATTGATGGCTTGTAATCTACATTGGACAGCCTCCTAATATTCTCCCCTGATGATGCTTCACATTCTGAACATACCAAACGCATCCTCCAAAGGATAACTAAATTGGACCTCCACCTTCGCTTAGAAAAGTGTAACTTCACCACCGCTGAAGTCAAATATCTCGGAATGATCGTCAAGCCTGGTACTCTTGCCATGGATAGATCCAGTCAAGTTGGACGGAATCACCTCCTGGCCTACTTCCACTACAGTCAAAACTGTCCACTCCTTCTTTGGTTTTGCCAAATTTCTATCGACAATTCATTGATCATTACTCCAACATTGCTCATCCCCTCATCGACCTCACTAAGAAAGATAAACCATGGGATTGGTCCACTGCTTGTCAATTGTCCTTCAACCGCCTCAAGCAGTCATTCCTTTCTAAACCAGTTCTTCACCTTCCTGATCTCTCTGCTCCTTTCACCATCGCTAATGACACCTCTCGCGATGCTACTGGGGCGATCCTTCTCCAAACTGATTCTAATGGTGATTGGCACCCCTGCTCCTACCTCTCCCAATCTTTCATTCCCGCAGAGCGCAATTACAACATCTATGATTAAGAACTACTTGCAGTCATTCAAGCTCCTAAGGCATGACATCAATTCCCAGTCCAGGTTTTTACAGACCACAAAAACCTCACCTTCTTCCGTAGCCCCCAACATCCGAATTGCCATCAGGCTCATTGGCTTCTTGACCTCACTGATTTCAATCTTAAAATCACCCACGTTCCTGGAACACTGGACCTGATGCCCTTTCCTGACGACCAGACACACTCTCCCTCTCTCCTGATAACGAGAACGTCACCCTCCTTCTCCCATCTCTCTTTGTCCATGTTGTCGACACCACCACCCATCTGACCGTTCCCCCACCTCCTCCCGCCCTTTCCAACAGATCTCTTGTGATCTTATCACCGATCTCCCTTCTTCCTCTGGGTTTGATTCTTTATTGGTCATGGTCGACCATGGGCTTATACAGGGGGTGATTCTCTATCCTACCAAGAGAACTATCACTGCCAAGGGGATAGCTACCCTTTTCTTTCACAAAGTCTATAAACACTTTGGACTCTACAACAAAATCATATCAGATCGAGGCCCGCAATTTGCCTCGTCCTTCACCAGAGAACTCAGAAAGGTCCTCGGATATAATCTCTCCCTCTCCACCACCTATCACCCCCAAACTGATGGAGAAACAGAATGTGTCAACTAAGAGGTCAAGACCTACCTTTAGATCCTTTGTGGAGATAACTCCATCACATGGTCTGATCTGATCACTCAAGCAGAGTTCGCCCACAATCACCGCCCTCATTCTATAACTGGAAAATCCCCCTTCTTCCTCATGATGGGATTCAAACCCCATCTCCTTCCCATTGTTATTGCCAAAACCAATCTCCCTGCTATTGAATCTCGACTCAAAACCCTCTCAACAGCTTGAGATGAAGCCCTCGCTGCACATGAGCTTGCTCGACAGGTCATGTCCACCAGAAACAGTAGAGGATTTGTTCCATTCTCAAAAGGAGACAAAGTCTGGCTCAAAGCCAAGAATCTGAAATGAAACTTCACCACTAGAAAGTTTGCTTTGAAACAAGAAGGACCTTTTACCATCACTCAGGTCCTATCTCCCATCACTTATCAACTATGCCTCCCCAAAACATGGAGCATCCACAATGTGTTTCACACCTCCCTCTTATTGCCCTATTGTGAAAACCCCGAACCTCCCTGCCCTACCTGATCTTATCAAGAGTGAAGAAGAGTTTGTAATACTTCTAACAACCACATCTATCTGATCCGATGGAAAGGATATACGGCTGAAGAAGATACCTGGATCCCAGAACAAGAACTAAAATACACCAAAACAACTCTCCTAGCATATAAGAAACTTCACCCCACTGCTTTTCCTTCAAAAACTCTCACATCTTAGAAACCCTATACCATCATTCCCAACAACAATGTCTAGCTATGTCCCTTCCAATTTGATTTCTTCCATATCTTCCATTTCTCTTTCACCCACTCTTTCATCACATAGTTCTTCCTCTCCTACCAGTCCTTTGGCTCGAGGGCATCTCCCTAGCCCTCTTAGTGGAAAACCTCTGGGTCCGAGTGATCTCCAATCCCCTCCTTCCTCCTCTCCATCACCCAGAATCTAGACGACAAACCTGCAGTCCCTTGGTGCATTGATTCCCCTCCCCTTCCTGCTTGTTCCAACATCTATCATATACAAGCAGTCAACATCCCTCTCTATGCCAGTAAGCTGAGGACCGACGACTCCTCCCCTGAGGATTTGTGAAAGCTTTGCACATACTTACAAGATGCTCGCTACACCAGGGATATCTATGCCCATGCAGATGTCGACTCTCCCCTCCATTCTTTGTATACCACTTTCGCTCATGTCTCTCACCTCAGAGGCATAGCTTCCAACTTAAAGAACTCATCTGACTCTCATGCATCATTCCTCTCCTCTCAGATCATTGCTGCCCACTGAGCCATTGACAAACACCTCCTCTCTGCCATGCATCAGCTTGGAATGACTGAGTTTGTCACTGACCTAGATTGCTTTCTGGCTGAAATGACCATCTACTCGCCCTCTCTCACCATTCCCTCCTCTTCTCCTGGTCTCCCTCACCCTCCTCTCTACATTCGCATCCCCATAGAAATAGAAGTGGTTAGTCTACAAGCAATCCTCATCAAGAAAAACCTCTGTCTGATAATTCTCAGAAATATAATATATTTTCAAGTATTTTCCATATTATCATATTTTATCTGATAGTTTCATGTTTTTATATCAACCCATGGCAGACAGGTCAAATAATTCATCGTAATTTGTTGTAATGAGTTGTATTTCCAAGGTAAATGCTGATAATTGGATGTAATCATATTTTCTGTAAGGCTACAATCTACACACTAGTACTTACTTAATACCATAATGGTGTAACACACCTTTTTTTTTCTTCAGGTCATTTCAAGCTGACACGAATGATTTAAATTATTGTTTATTCCAAACCAGCATTTCACCGACAGAGTGGCAGAAAGTGACAGAAAGTGACAGTGTGACAGTGTGACAGGGGTACAGAGTTTAACACTGTGACAGAGGTTGACAGTGTGACAGGGGGTGACAGATAGTGACAGATGTACACAGCCACCTACATAATAACCAGGCACACTAACCAGACCTAACAAAGCAGGAATCTTATGTCTTTGCCAATATTCCTAACCCAGCCTAACATTGTGTTGCCTCCTAACCAGGACTAACTATTGATTTGCCTGATACTAACACCAATATCCCTAACCCAGCCTAACATTGTATTGCCTCCTAACCTGGACTAACCAATCTTTACCTCCTAAGCCAGACTAAGAAAATATCTCCATGATTGACATCCATGATCACCTATTTTTTCCGATTTTTCCCACTGCTAATTGCTCAGTTACTTCTAACTCTGTCTTTGTCAATATTCCTAACCAGGACTAACAAAAGATTGTCGCCTAACCCAGACTAGAAGAATATTCCTATGATTGTCTTCCATGATTGCTGATTTTTCCTGATTTTTCCCACTGCTTTTTGACTTCATAGAGGTTGTAACCTACATAGAATATACACAATATATATATATACAAATTATTTACTGCATCCTCACTGGGCCACCATGATGCGCCGCCTTTACCACCACCATGACCTCGCCTTCACCATCGATGGTGACACGTCATTGTCTGTCAGTAACACGTGGTGTTGTCATGGTCATCACGGCCATGGTTGTTGGTGACACCGGTATTGTGTGCCTTTACCACCACCATGACCTTGCCTTCACCATCGATGGTGACACGTCATTGTCTGTCAGTAACACGTGGTGTTGTCATGGTTGTCACGGCCATGGTTGTTGGTGACACCGGCATTGTGTCATTGTTCTCTGTGAGAGGGAGGGAAGGTGAGGAGGAGGAGGGGGACTCAATAGGCTCACCATGTTGACATGTCGTCATCGTCGTCATTGTTGTAGTTGCTGTTGCAACGACGCTGCCAGTGTGTTGTTGTTGTTGTGTTGTTGACAGCACTGTAAAGTGCAGGAAAGGCCTGCAGAGGGTGTGTGCGAGGTGGGATATGTCCCAGGGATCCTGTAAGTTCAGGGATTGTGAGTGGAGATGGTCCCAAGCGATGAAAAGGGGTTTCTGAGTGTTTCTGAGCTCAGAATGAGAGGTCCGGACCGCGGAAAACCAGACTAAAATGTCGGAACAATGGTAAAAGGGTCAGGACAATGAGGAAAGAGGCAGGGCAAGTGCGGAATGACTTGCAGAAGATTCGTGTGTGGTGAAAATGCGTGGTAGAAAGGTAACTACTGCTCAGTAATGAGCTACAGGCTTTTTATAGTTTACAGGATACTCAAGACAGCTAAAAAGCTACAAACGAAGCATAAACGAACTGTAAATATGACTAAAAGTGAAATAGGAATGAAAGGATAGTAAAAACAAAGCTATCCGAGTGTGTCAGGAGCGTGGGAAAAGCGGAATCAGACTCAGACCGGACTCGGAATGGGCACGGACCACGGGAAAATGGGTCAGACCTGACCGGACCAAGTCGGAATGACGCAGGACCAGACTTGGAAGAGATGGGAAGGGTCAACGGAGGCTCCATACGGCTTCAGGGAGCAGCCGAGCTCCACAGCGCCACCGTGTCGTTGTTTGCTGTGGGAGGGAGGGAAGGGGAGAAGGGGACTCGATGCATTGACACATTGACATCATCATTGTGTTGTTGACACGGGGTTTGAAGGATGACACTGTGGGAGGGAGAAGTTGAGGAGGAGACTCAGAGGACGGCGGGCTCACTGCTCGTTGTTCATCCTCCTTGTCATTTCGTGGTGACTGTCATTGTTGTCATCTTGTTGATGCAGTGTCACCGTGTCACAGATAACACTGAGGGAGGGAGGGTGAGGGTGAACAGATGACGTACTATCAG
>JBBPPP010000239.1:0-19020 GCA_038092075.1 Leccinum fuscescens | reverse complement strand
AGCAGTCAGCTCAACAAAATCTGGTCGAAAATGAGCCCACCATTTTTTGTATCACACTCATTGAAAAACATTTCCTCGGAGCGTTGGATTGCCCGATTCAATTTATCCATTGGGATACAGTACCTATACAGAGTAACAACTAGTCAATGCTTACTTCCGTTTCCCGCACAGTTCAAGCTATTACCAGATGGCATGAATGCGTTTATTTAGGAATGTCGTGTTTGCACGATCAGCGATGAACTTCTTCAGCTGTTCAAATTCATGTACGGAACCAGCCTCGAAGCCTCGCGAGTCATGGAAGACGAATTTCCTATTGCCCCGGAAAATCAACTCATTCTCGATGTCGTGTTCCCCGCGCTAGCATGTATTTGTAAACATGAGTGTCAAGTCCAAGTCCCAGTATGTTACAGGTGATACTCACCCCACTGGATCCCTCGACCCTTGTCAAATCAATCTGGTCTCACGGTTTGGTAGGCCAGTCATTCATGCGTATTATAATAAGCACGCACCTCGTTGCCCTCTCCATCATAGACCTCCGGGTTTTCGGTAGTGTTACAGATCGCGCGGAGAATGGTGGTCTTTCCAGCGTTCGCCCGCCCAATGATAAGGATCCTGAAGCGGCCAAATTTCTCTCGGATGTTTTCGAAACCGCCGACCTGGTTTGTCTCTGAGTTCGAGTTTGAGTCCATATCTGGATTCTAAGCGTGAGCGTATTGTCGAAGAAGCTGTGGAACGTGCGGGCGAGGGAGGAAGAGACGAATGCTACACGTCGATCGATCCCCATCTACTTCCGACATCCGGCCCAGCGGTGGCAGTGGTCGGGAGCATTCGGAGACCCCATTCGTCCGACACAGGATTCCGAGTCTCGGGACGGCGTGGGCATTGAACGAGCAAGGGTGAGTGTGCGGTTTCGAACCTGCCGAAAGTTCTCGACGGTCAGGGGGCTCGACCGCCGACCACCCCGGGCCGTGTAGGTAACTTCCAATATTGTAACACAGTGGTCGTGTGGATGTGGCTGTGTAATACTCGTTAGGAAAACTACAGTCGTCTAGTTGAGCATCCACTACCACAAGGCCCACAACCACCGTCGATATAAAATTCTCCTGCCAGCTTAACTTGATCTGGTCTACAAACAGGCTGAGGATATTGAAAGGACCGAATAGAGTGCCTCCGCGATGACCTTCGGGATCTCCTTCTCGTCCAAGTTACCCTCGCACAGTTTCTGGTGCAGATGTGGAAGTGCCAGCCCGTGGATGACGTCCAGCGTCGATCACGTTTCCCAGACTCTTACTCATCTTGCGACCATGAGCGTCGCGGATCATAGCGTGGCAAAGCACCTCGCCAAACGGAACCTTGCCTGTGAGATAGATGGGCCCAGCAACACCATGCGGGCGACCCAGAAGAATAGAGTGTCCCAGCCCGTCTCTAACACACTCGAAGGGTAATATTGTGCGGAACGGATCAGAGTCGTCGCGTGGAAAACGAAAATAAATAAATAAATAAATAACTTGCCTTGTCAGGCCAGCCCATGATCGAGAACGGCCACAAGGCAGAAGAAAACCATTGATCGAGCACATCCTCGTCTTGCTCGAGCACGAATTTCTTGCCCGCTGCCAGAACCTTGGTACATTTGGTGGGTTCCTCGAGGGTCCGACCCACCCTAGTTCTTGCCATCGTTCGACTGAAAATGACATAAGGATGTCGAAAACCGAGTAACATCGCAAACGCACGTCGTTCTCCTCGCCCTCTATGCGTACGAAATACGCAGGACAACGGTGGCCCCATTACGAGTTCGCTAGGATGAACATTAGAAACCATGCTGTTCAAAAGCAAATCCTACGATACCTCGATCGCTTCTTCTGCCAACGGTTTGCAGTTCAGCCACCACTGGGGGTTCGATATAGGTTGTAGGATGTCATCGCATTTACTGTATCCGGGCATGATGAAGGACGCAGATCCTAAACTCAAAAAGAACTCACCTACAAATTCATCACACTCATATGAAACTTCTCCCCGCATTGGCATTCAACGTCCCGTCTTCTTGCTGATTAACTACAGGTTATGCCACTTTCCGACTTCATGATCGTTAGGATCGAGCGCGGGCGTGATCTTGACCGCATCCGTCCCAAATTCCTTGTCGACCATTTCCGTTCGCCACGATCAGCAAGCGTCTGTCCACGAACGGATGCATTGTATACTTTCCGTGAAGGTGCTAGTGCGCGAGTTGAGGCCAGACGGAAGGTGAATACGCAAGCGAGGGATCGTACCTTGTAACAATCATCCTCGGGATGGACGGCGATGACGGAATCGTACAATAATGTGTTCGTCTGTGGGAGGTACAGATGAGAAAGAAAACATGCTACAAGCTGGTGTCGTACCAGAGTCCTTGATAGGGTATGCAGACGACGTGAGCACACCGAACTCAAACTTCTCCTTTGGGTCATAGCCTGGGATGTTGAGCATCGTCCTACCGTCTAATTGTTTTTGATCCACCTAGAGGACGTTAAACAAGAATGCAAATGCAAATGTTAAGTCCTCGACGGTCAGGGGGCTATCGCTACCTCGACCGCCGACCACCCCGGGCCGTGTAGGTAACTTCCAATATTGTAACAGAACGGTGGTCGTATGGGTGTGGCTGTGTAATACTCGTTGGGAAAACTACAGTGGTCTGGTTGAGCATCCACTACCACAAGGCACACAACCACCGTCGATATAAAATCCTCCTGCCAGCTCGACTTGATCTCGTCTGTAAACAGGCTGAGGATATTGAAAGGACTGGATAGAGTGCCTCCGCTCCCACGTTGGTTGATTAATTGACGCCCGTTCATATCCTCGTCGTCCCAAGGACCATTCTGTGCAATCTCGCTGGTTCGCGCGAAAACTTGGACGCTTCCGTCAATGCGGTCTGTAGATGTTTGGCCAACTCATAGAAAACCTGCCGAGCGTTTATATGGCCGGGAAAGTGCAAAAGAGACAAGATAGAACGGAATCCTAGGCTTCTGGCTTGCAGGAAGTCGTTCAAGGGATCGTGTGACACGGGTGGAGGCTCTGTCATATTCACGTCTGGGTGGAGGGCATTACGAATTGAAGAATCGCCAGCGAATACAGAAGTGCGGGACGACCGCCGAAACGCCAACAAGGACCGTACAAGACCACACGTTCAACTAGACGAGTGAGAGGTGGACCTTGCGCGTGATCGAGGAGTTGCTCACCGTCAATGTCATGGAATACGAGAAATAAACCAGCCGAGAAAGAGAAATAGCCGCAAAGGCGACGGGCGCTTTCGCCCAGTGAGGCGTCCACGTTATCCTTGTTCGGCCATGTTACACTCGTTTCAGAAATTCATGCCGAGGCGTGTAACTGCGCCAAACAAAGTCAAAAATTCAGAGAATTCAGAAAATTCATCAGCTCATCGTAGCGCATCATGGTGTATCACAAAATCAACACCGACATGAGACAATGTGCTCTTAAACTCCTCGAGAAGGGCTGGGAGATGGAAGAGGTCACTGAGAGCCTTGGTGTATCGAGCTGCAGTGTCAACCGTTGGTCAATTGACAACTATAACGGACACGGTCCGAGGTGTTGATTGCCCTCCGTACTTCGTGGACTATGACTCAAGGAAGGTACTGATCAATTTTCGTTCAAGTTGCATCCCGTTCTCGAGAGGGAGAACGCGCATATGACGACGGAGCACTGAATTGACAGTCCATATGCATGTCAGCCAAATCCAGTGTTTTAAAGGAGCGCGACGAGCTGCGTGCGTTCGTGCAGAACTTGCAATGAGCCAAGGAGGTGAGTCTTGATTTTCCCTCTCGCACCGGGCCGATGTTTATGCACATTTTTCACTCCCGCAGGACCCCAAGTGGCCTTCTGGCGCGATGCCCAAACACATCCGGACGATACTCACCAATACGATAGTCAACTGCAAGTGTACGATTCGCGCGTGGGCAGCTCACTGTAGATGACCTCTGCGGACGCGCAGGGACGTACTTCGGTGCAGGATGTCGAGAAGGCGTTGGCTGTGTGTGATCAAGCATAAGGATGGCGTGGTCGGGCAGGCCGTCATTCAGAAGTTGGACGTGGACAAGGACGGGTTCGTTGAGATCGAACATGTGTTGGGGTTAGTGATTGAGGAGGGGCTTGGTGAGAGTAGTCGAAATTTACTCATCCGTGACCGAATCAAGCTCGTCGACGGCCACTTAACATCAGACTAGCCTGCAGCATCATCCGTAGCTCCATCCCCATTGAATTCCATGTCGTTGTTGGTGCCGTCGTCGAAAGACGCCGGGTCCATGCCATCATGGCTTCCAAGTCCAAGTCACTGCAACAAGCTTCGAAATTGGGTGGGGTGTTGTCGTCTTCACTGACAGCCATGATTAGGATATATTTTCAATAGTTATAACAAGTGTGAGGGGACGAGAGAGCAGCACAATGATTTTCCGAATTTTTTGAATTTTGAATTTGTTTGGCGCAGTTGCACGACTCGGGCATGAATTTCTGAAACGGTTGTAGCAAAAGTATTTTCGTTTGATGTATTCTTCACAATTTCGGGCACAAATTCTGTATTATAACAGTAGTATGACCATACGCAAGCAAGGTCTCCAGCGGCACCGCCGCTGCCTAGTGATAATATCAACGGGTGAATATATCCTTTGAGGGTAGGGTTTGTGGAATTGGTCGGATTCGCTGATAGCGATGGCGGCTTGCATCGGCACCGAGGTTGTTGAAAAAGGATTAATGGGAAGGTGAGATACAAATTGGAATCAGTGTCCGAAATCGCCAACGATCGCTCCTTAGCGGGACTCCCCAACCTCATCAGCATCTGTTAGCTCGTGGTATCCTTCGGCTAGGCTGATCACATAAGACCGCCGAGCAGTTTACCTTCTTTCATGTTCATCAAATTGGAAGACGGCGAGAAATTTTCGTTTTCGGGCATGACCAGTGGCCAATGAGATAAGAAGTGTATACGTTGCGAGTGGTACAAACATGAGAGGAAGGTTGACTTATCTGAGCGAGTGGTAGGGAGAAGACGGTCAGAAGACGAGGGACGGGGAACGGAAGAGTGGAACGGGGTTGGCCCTGCGAGGAACACGACACCCTCGATCGGAAGAATCGCTCCTTACGATATTGGGGTGGGCGGGATTGAGTCTTGGTACAATGAGATAACAAATGCGGTTGTTACGGGGGATATTACATGAAAGGAAGATGGCGAGAGTAGCTCTCGAAACCTCTGGTTCTCGGGCTCTTGCTGCAGCAGATATGTATACGAGGTGACCAAAAAAAGAAATGGTTCACCTGGCTGCCTACCTCTCTTCGTTTGTATTCCTCTGCCTATCCGTGTGCTTAGGTGGATGCCAAAATATGGATTTGGACTTGACTGGGCGACTCGACGCACCCCTGACAACGTTATTGACAAGAGGGCAGCGGATCGTGGGATTTTTTGTCCTTTACCACCTTGCTGGGGCACGGATCTTTTGGCGGCCCGGGTCGTCACAACTACAGCCGTAACGGAGGGGAAACCACTCGGGTCCCCTGTTTCCGCTCATGACCACCACTCGCACGCCGGGGGCATCTGCCCAGTCACAGGGTCTACCCATAACTACTGCCCACCCCAACCCAGTGACAAGAGGTCGCCATGCCCCGCCTTGAACACTCTTGCGAACCGCGGCTTCCTGTGAGTCGCCAAAACACCATTTTTGTTTGAATATCACGCTCATCATCGTTCTTCGCCATGATAAGACCAAGGAATGGGCGCAACATCGGCCCATTTGCGATCTTCCACGCACTCAGAGAAGGATACCACCTATCGTGGATCCTCGCTGCTTTCCTGGCCTTTGGTGGCTGGCTCATTCTCGGCCAGCTCCGCAAGATGTCCCTCCGGGACCTGGCGCGTCACAACTGCATTGAGCACGACGCATCCCTCTTTCACCTCGACGCGCACAATGAAGACGAGTACGCACCTTCTGCTGTCAACAAATCCCTCATGCGCTCGGCGCTGCACCAGGGTGGGCGCTACCACTCCGGGCAGATGACACTGGAGGACGTCGCCAACATCCGGGTGAAGCGCGAGGCGGCGCTGCCTATGCCATTGCGGTGGTGGCAGGCCGAGATCGCGAGGGGTGAGATGGCGGTCGCGATCGGGGTCTTGGGCGGCATAGAGGGGCACAAGAATGGCGTCGACCTCGAGGTCCTTCGTCTTTGGGTGGCGCAGGAGCGCCTGCCCAACGACTGGAAGCCGGACCACACCCAGGGTATGTTCAAGACGGCGTCGATGGCAAAGGTCATTCGGGATCGCATGGAGGCGATGGCGACGGGCCAGTTGGTCAACATACTCGATGATGAGCGGGATGATGATGGGCGCTCGCCTATCGTCTCGCCGAGTGATGTGGCGCCGTCGAGTATATGAGCGGCGCGGATGAAATTAAGATGTACCTTGATCTTGAGATGCGGAGCTATTCCGATATTTAATTTATCCTGGGCATATATTCGATGTACTACATAGATACCCACTGCGAGCTCGATTGTGAATGATTAATGATTCTGGCTGAGTAAATGCCGAAGTAGCATGGTAGCACGTACGTATGACCAGGGAAGCGTGTATAGGTGATCCAGGGATATCATTGATACGCGCTGGACTCGGGTTGGCACTGTGCCGCCATTTTTCCCCGCACAAGCACCTCTCAATAACGATATGCCACAAGTGACCAATGTTCAAACGTTCACGATCAAGGCACAGTATTATTTACAATACTTATACCTCGGAGGCTAAACATTCCGGATGCGGCTGAAAGGTCTAGCGAAATAACTTGATCAGGATCAGGAAGCGCCGAATCCAGGATGGAGTGAGACAGCTTGCTACCCCATCGGTGGACATTGGACAGTTACAAACGGTCAGGCTACTTGTCGGGGTACAGACCGCCATCGCTATCGCTCTATGTAATCGCACGAACTTCTTCCGAGTCCGTGTCCACCTTGTGTCCACATTGACAATGGGCATGGTCGAGTAGAAGATCGGGGGCTGTCGGAGGGAAGAGGAGGATGGGGATCAAATCTCGCATATCTCAAGTCTTATATGCAGCGCGGTCTTGGAACGGGGCCGATACTTAGGCGCGGAAAAATCGAATCAGCGCCCGGGTTACGGAATCTGTAGAGGCCATATGGATAAGGTTCAAAACGGCCATAGAAAGCTGTGGACGGCACTCACCATATGCAGCAGCCTGTGCATGATCTACACCGATCTCCACACTACCATTTAGTCGTAGAACCGCTGGCACCGTCGGCGTATTCGCACGGATCATGAATCCGTTCAGTTAGGGCGCTGAAAATTGGCCGATTAGCATAGACCACCGATTTATATGCTCAGGAAGTTCTGAGCGAGCAGCGGTGACCGCCGCTTCCATGCCACCGCTCTTTGAAAAACGCCGACTGAGGCCGAGCTCGCCGCAGGCGAGCGAAGCTCAGCAAGGGGGTGGATTCCAAGGAGTTGCCGCTCGGCACTTCAACATGGCGGTCTGAGTCTAATCTGACTCCTGGGTAGTCGGACATCCAATCGAGCCCAATCGATGGGAATTAGCGATGGACGTAGCTCGCATGTGACCGAACTCCGTCGACGGCATTACAAGTATAGACCGGTCCCAGTCGGTCTTGTGTTTTGACTTTATCGCAGCAGGGCGAGTCTTGATTGCCAGTGGCCGTCGGGTCGTCCAATGCAACTGCATCACTTCTGAGACGCTCCGATCGCTCCACGTGTCCACGCCCAGCGGTGCTCTTATCCTGCCAATGCGAAAGAGTGACTCAAACTGCGAACGAGAGGCTCTGTGACTCACTGGAAGCAAATGTTGCCGAATTCTCTACGTCACGTGTCACAAGTGCATTGGCAGTGGAGTCGAGTACTCTTGGCGACGTCGGACAGACACGGGGTGTAGCGTTGATACCCTTTCAACTCCAACCCCAACTAGCAACGGCGATGAACACCAATCCCCCCTTTTCACGGGAAACGTCATGACTGACCCGGTAGCCTCCAAGTCGACCTTCCTTTGCATGTACATGTCGAACCATCCAGACACCCTCGTCGCGTACGTCAAACACTTTGGAAAGGTCCCCGGGAACGTGACTTCTGCTCAGATGAAATCCATCGACTGCAAGGTACGCTGCAACTCGGTTCCTGGAATTAGACCCTTCTCACGTCCGGATGGTCGTCCTGTATATAATAGGGCATGAACCTCTCATACTCGCTCCAAAGCGGAGAGAGTAGCTCTGTACATGTCAAATTCGACCCTCTACTCGCTGGTTATGGTGACGTCAAGCCGAGGCTGCTTGCTATGAAAGCCGATGCACAAGAAGCTCTTGGGATGGTGAGTGTTTTTATACATATTCTATTTACGTTGCCTTTAGAGAAATCCATATCCATCCCTACTACATCTCTGGTGTTCGGTTATAGCTTAGATCTCCCAAGATAACGTCGTTCCGCTTGCCGTTCAGTTCCATAAACGTCGTATTCGTCTACCTCAGCATCGCGTATTTCACTTTTGCGCCGCCCCATGGAACTGCTTTGTCATTCATGCCCGTCAACGTTGCCGATATGCTGTTTATGCCTGCGCATGCAGTCTTGGGCAAAATTGGCTTCCAGCCGTCGTTGACGAGCATCTTGACGATCACTGCCGTCATACATGGTTTCGAAAGCCTTTACACGTGGTATCTGTGTAGACGATACGCCAAGGGGCCATTGGTTACGGTGAGCAGGCGAAGTCATGTTCTCCCTTCTCGGTGCCGGCCTGAACCATTCCCCTTGCGCCATTTCCACCGCGATAGACTGCATATCTTGCCGCGACGATGCTCATCGGCCAACCAATCTGGTACGATCTTCAGAAGAGAGTTCAAGCGCAACGCATCGAGAGCGTTATGAAAGCAGAGTGAAAGTTCGTAGATACCGGGATTGTGAAGGATTGTACTACATAGACTGTACGTGGATCGGCAGTATTCGGGCATCACCGCTATACATATGTATATTCTCATCCACGGGCGATGCTTGGGGCGATGCCCGGGTCCACGTCGGACTGCACAGCATACATAGGGGTCCGGAGGCACCCCTGGACACCGTACCGTATTGTCCACCCTACTCGGCCCGCTGGCGTCGAAAACATCCACATGGACAGACGCGATGGCCTGCTATGAGTCCATGACGCGACAATGACGACGCAGTTGGTACGTCCACCCTCCTCACCCTCCTCTCTCGTGCAACAACATATCAATGACAATCACGGTGAGTACGCGTCGTCGCGGCCGTCATTCTCACCTCGCCTCGGCGGAGCGAGCTACGGTCTGAGAAGCACTCTGGGACGGTGCGAGGGAGGAGCTGTCCGGAGGGTAACTCAAATGTTTGCCCAAACGGTTTGGCGCGGGCGTTGGAACTAGAAGATGGCCAGGTATGAGCGAAACGAACGAACGTATACACGCACCCAAGTTAGCGCCCAGGTTTCCGTCGCCCTGAGTATCGCTCTGGCCCAGGCCCTGGACAGCCTTGAACCCTTGTCTCCCCATCTCTGCCCAGACAGCAGCGCAGTCGATGAGCGCATGACATCGTGCGCCGAGTCCATCGTGCACGACAGCGATCCGGGCGAGCGTCGAGCTCGCGTTCCTTGGCGACAAGGTGGGCTTCGCAGGCTTGGAGCTCAGATTGCGCTTGTGCAAGTTTGGTGTTACCGGGTGCGGGTATAAATGGAGTACTAGGGGTAGAAGCGGAGGCGAAGTTGGCATTGGAGGAGGGGAGGGAAGAGAAGGAGGCGGAGGCGCCGATGGTGGAGGGCGCTGTGAGAAGGCGGGAGGAGCGGTGAGTGTCGCGGGTGGATTTGGAGGCTTTATCCCGACGGCTCGCTGTAACCGGATCCCGGGACCGGGACGTAGATTGATACTAGGAGGTCGCGCCGGTCAAGTTGCATGTTTGTTTCTCTTTTATTGTATTGAAAAGAAATGGCATATAGGTAAGTTTTCTATATCAACATTTTGGCGCGTGTACTGGTGTTCTCATCACATCCTTCTTCGAGGGACCACATCCGACATGTATTGAGGCCCAGATGGTATCGCGTATGGGTCCAGGAGTGCCCGGAGGGCTATAGAATCGGTGGCGAGCCCGCCGTTCCATGCGCTGGAGCCTGGGAGGTAGAGGCGCTCTCCGGCCCGGTCTAGATTCCAAAAGGCGGATGGCAGTGCTACGCCGCTGGCCCAGTGCGGGAACCACTTCTGGCAATAATCAGTTTTCTCTTGGGCCCATCACCTCCGCCGCCAGCTCAACTTCAAAAGCTCTTCTACTGTGATATTTCGTGTTGCGTGCAGTAGACATCTCCTTCTTCGATTCGTGGTCAAGTGAGTGTCAATACATGATGTATTTTATCTCCACGTTAACATTTACACAATTTTTCGCTGTTTTGCTCAGCTCCAGAACGGCGGAGTATCGACCGAGTCTTGTCAATAATACCAAACGAGATACCTTGTGACACATCTTTGACTTCATCGCCCCACCTGGCACTGCGGCCGAAAACCTATCGTGTGAGCAACTCAAGACGCTGTCCAATCTTTCTTGTATCTGCAGGTTCTTTGCCAACATCTGCCTTCCACGCGTATATGAACTTGTTAGATTTTTTGGCTTCATGTCCTGTGATGACGTGCACGTGTACAAGGCGTGTCGACGCCCGGCTCCAAATTGTGTGCACAGATTGCCACAGAGCAGGCTCTTGCACTCGCGCTTGCAGGCCTAGTGAGGCTATGCTATTTCGCAAACTCGGATACTCGCGACGTGCATTCGTCGGTGGGCAGGCTGTACACTGACCCATCTGTGCCTGTTTGACCAGTGCTTGGCATCTGGGCGACTTAGTTCAGTCATCGACATGCGGTACCTGCACACGAGCACCGAGCATTACGGCGACTTAGTTGTCGCCGATGATGGAGAGGATTGGCCGCGTCAGCCTCGCCTCAAGGGGCTGCCAGTGCACTTCTACATTTCCAATGGCAATTTGTACTGCTGAAATCTGTCTTCACTCCTCTACGGAGCGCCGCGGTCTCTCGAGATGCTATGTTTCTCACTTGATCCGTTGGCCGCTCTCAGAATAACTGCAGACGTCTTGGAATGCATGTCGGAGCATCCCAGGCTTGGTCGGACCTTTCCTCGCTTCGTTCGCTGACACTGCGAGTGGATAATGTGATGTCAGTTAGTACGGACGTGAGTCAATGTTTGGCGTCTTGCACAGTCGCTCAATCGCTTATTGTTCCATCCGTCCTCCAGGAACTTTCGCAGTGCATAGATGGTACGTAACCCCTCATTCTAACAGGTCTGTACTGGAAGAGTATTGCGTTTGCTTTGCATACATTATGTTAGAAAACTCGCCCAAAATTCTATTCTCCCTCCGTTACATGCTTGGTACTGCCTCTAATCTCCGGCATGCGGATGGTTTCGGGACAGTTTTCCGATGGGTAGATGGAGAGTGGTCGCAGGACTACTGCGGCGGATCATTGGTGAGGCCGCCGCGACGTATCTTCCAGGACTGTACGAGGGTTTTTTTTAGAAAACAATAGTTAATGTCGCCGCCAATGTACCAGATTCGGCGCTCGAACCCAAACACGAAAGGGAGCTTGTCACCGTTCAACCTGCCGTGATCGCCCAAGAACCTCTCCAGTATGAATGCTAACTGCACCAGAGAACTGGACCGGGTGCAGAATCCAGATTTACGGGTACTGTACGAGATCTCGGATATTTGTCGTGCATTGTGACGTTGCCCTCAGGCTGCTATGATACATCACCGCCATTGCATGCGAGTCCTGTGATCAGACCCGATACGTGCTCTGTTCTCACTGAGCGTCACGCATAAAGCTTTGAAGCTTCGTCCAGTCCAACGACATTTGATCGGTGACAGAAAATAGTCGATCGCACTGCGATGACTCTATCGCGAGCACCATCTGCGTAAAGATGGATATATTCTCTCTCAAATTTGATCTCTGGGCACGAATTCTTGAACTTACATGGAAGGGTGAGTCGGAAGCAGATTCCGGAAGTCTGCGAAAGAAAAAACCGCAGATGCTACTCTTTTCTCTCAGACCCTTCCGTATCCTCTATCTTGAATACCGTTGAATAAAGCGACCAGCGACAAAGGCGAGAGGTTATACAACTGCTCGTACAGCCGATGAGATAAGGAGGCAGCGATGGCTGCAACGCGATAGTCATCCTCTCCATCTCAGTGGCTCCGATCAGTCGGGGGACATGCGGGGGAACGACTTGATCATAAACGTTGAGATTCAAAGGGAGGTAGCTGCGGTTACTGCCCGACATCCCAGTCCAAGCGAGAATCGCCACATTATCTGGCCGTGTGAGAATGTGTTCCAAGAGACGACCGACTGCTTGGCTACCCTCGCCGCATATGACTGGGTGACATTGGAGATACCGAACAATGAGTACGCGACATCTTCCTTCCGCATCATTTGGCGGTTCAATGCGAGGTATAGCTTCTCGCGTACCCTTGTCGTACTCCTGATATGTCCACCCGCGCGCGTTCCAGATGCTCTTCCACAGAGCCCCAGGCTTCTGGGATTCCAAGAGAACCTCGAGAAGAGGACAATCGTCAGTACCGCACGGCGATACCACTGGAACGTGGCAACAATTGATTCTTGCGGAGCTCCCTTGTCGCTCTAGTTAACACAGCACGTATCGCTCCACGCCCGCCGGAACCTGCGAGACTGCACGAGCTTGCAGAATTGGATGAGTTTGTCGGCCGTGGGGGAAGTGGGTAGTCCATAGATAGCGGCATTCTCGACCATTTGGAACGGTGGCTCGAGTGGCTGCCATCTGCGCGAGAACGTCACATAAAACTTCTCGACCCTCCACTTTTTCGGCGTCCGGTTGATTGTAAGCACGATTAGCCCTGTCTCTTGCCAGCCTGACCCTTTCTGCTAGTCCCTTGGCGGCACCTTCTTCCTGTTTCTTGGCCTCCTCCGGGTCTTTGGTCTCCGCCTCGCAGTCGGCATAGGCGGCCAGCCTGTCGATGAGCGCGGAGACGATCAATTGATGTTGAGTTTCGGATGCAGGTGAGCGGTTGAGGATAAAAATGGCCCGAGCGAATGGAGGTGGAACTCGTCCGTGAATACCTACAGAAGTCGTTAATCAATTTCAGGACAGCATATACGTAGACACTCACCTGGATGAAGACTTCCATAAGATACTCCTGTGCGGTGATGTCCTTGCAGTTGTCGACTTTCTCCAGTATAATTGGAAGTATGCTCTTCTAGTATCCAGACCGACGGGTGAGATCGGTGCCGATGAGGATGCAGTCGCGGTCGCGCGAGTGATCTTACATGATCGAACCCAGAGCTTGTTTATCTCTATGAAATTCGTGAGTACAAACGCGACCGGGTCTTGGAAGGACAAATGGACGACAGGACGCGGTGTGAGCTCACCCGGATTCGATCCCGGTGGGCAGGTTTGACCGCTCGGCTCACCCCGAGAGCCTCCGCCGCCCTACTCCGAACCTGACCTCCTCGGTGTGGTAGGCCGCCTCGAGGTTTTCACATATTGCTCGATGTGTAATGAATCTTGGAACCGCGAACTCGGAGTCGGGTATGTTAGACACGCGAAGGATGCCAGAGAAAAAGGGCATATTCACGTCGGCAGCAGCAGCCGAGGCATCCCTCCATGAACTACTCACCAACGTTGCTTCCACCCATGCTTGCAGAAGCGGTATGGGAGTCACCAAACTGACGGATGCAAAAGTCGTTTGCACTTCGCCGCGTCGGGCTTCTTTTAACTTTGCACCGTCGCTACTGGGAGCAGAGAAGCACTGGCATGGCTGTGCGAAACCTAAAAGAAGGCCTAATCCATGCAGGCAAGCAGGCAAGATATGAACCCACCAAACAACAACTCGGCGGCCACATCAGCCTCCGTGTCGACAGCGCGTACAACCTTCAGGGTCGACTCTTCCGCTTCCTCTGTGCGACCGTCTCCGGGAGGAACGGCCAGTAGAATTATATCAGCATCGCGTCAATCCGCTCGCTGCGAATGTTTGGGTTGTGCGACTCCGACAGCGCTGCCTCGAATGCATCTAGTGCATTTCCAAAACTCCCTGCTTTGGCTAAAGCTGCACGCTTCCTCTCGCGGCCCAATTGAGACGGCCCGCCCAGTGAAATCGCTTACTAAACAGCGATTCATTGGCAACATCGAGGCTACGCAAGACGGCCAAATTCACCTTCTTCACGCCATTCAACGCATCCTCCCGTAGACCTCTGGTAACGTATGTTTTGCTTTGCTTAACTAGGAGATCTTGTGGTGACGTGGGATGAAAGGATGGCGCGGTTGAGTACTGGGAAATGACGTTATCGCGCCTTTCTGCACGCGTCCCGATGTCCCAAACTCTTCGAGTTTCCCTGAGCATCGGTATGTGAAGCTCGAAATTCAGCGTTCGTAAATATGTGACTTCACTCACCGACAACCCGTTTTGCCTGTTCATCATTTGTTATCAGCTCAGCCAACTCACCCGCCATTTGGCGCAAACATTCGCTAGCGTCGAGTACACACTGAGTCACCTCGAGATGTTCACATATTGTTCGATATGTCACGAATCTCGAAATCATGAACTCGAAGCCGGATGTGTCAGGCCTGTCCAGTCCGAGCGGCGGCCATTGACTGCTTGTCAGAAGATCATTATGAAAATTTCACCGCCGAGAACGCGGCAAGAGCGGGCCCCGTGCGACGCCGTATTCTTGCTCGTGCTCGCGAAAACGACTCCACAGCATCTTCATAGTCCCCGCTCGCCACACGTGAGTTTCCGAGAAGATACATATGTGGCTACTTGAAACTTGAGACGCGAACTTCGAAATATGCATCACGCACCTACCAGAACTTTATGGCATGCTGCACCAAATCCAACCATAGAAATAAGGCCGCCTACCTGCGATATTGCATCGGCGTGTTCTCCATTCATAAAAGCGATTGTAGCCTGACCAGCACAGCCAGTTAGGAGGGAAAATGTATCCGAGTGCGTGGGTTACACACCTTGAGCAAGAGGAGAAAGCTCACGCAGCCGCGCTGACGTGGGACAAGTACTCGAATGCGGCACCGCAACCGCGACAGGCCTCGTGCCCCCTGGCCAACGAATGCAATACTCTCTGCAACGTAGCCAAAGACGGACGGCTGAATTTCGGAGGACTTGGAGCGAATCAGTGTCACGTACGTATATGGTGAGGGAAGAATAGCAAGCACTTTCTCGGCACCTACGACTGCATCGTCTCAATTCTGCATGCGTGTTCGGACGAGAGCTCGACTGGCAAAAAAACGGCGACTTGAACTCTGAGATGCTGAGATTGCAGCGGCCAATAACTCCGAGTTTTCAAGTTGGCCATTCTTCCAGGAATCGGCCACAGCGGTATCGATCCGAACGTCTGGTGACTGGAACGAAGCGCGTAGAGGGTCGAGAAACGCGAAGAGGAGCGACCGCAGAGGCTGCGACGTTCAGATGCTTCGAAACGGAACAGCGAGACGTAGCACTTACAGCGTGATAATTTATGGGCGGTGGCCTTGCCCCCGAGTCCACCGGTAGCAAGAAACTGGCCATGTGGTGAGAATGCGATGGGAGGCGCGTATCGATCAGCATTGTCCGACGGAACTGAGTGGAGTACGCGTCGACGCGTGCCAAAATGTAACACCGGCAGGTCACGGAAGGTCGTCGGTACTGCCCAGGATCAGCAGCACGCCGGTGAGCGTCTGAGGTGGCGCCGTTTGTAGCGAGTAAAGACTGGTTCGCGGGTGACAGCAGCTGTGCGAGGCTGGTGCATGTAACCTGGCCGTCCGAACTTTCATGAATCGGGGACTTCTGGGGACGGAGGATCGACCTCGCCTGACTCGAGAGTGGGTTGCTTCTCTCGTACATACTTGGTCGTGTCGTTCGCAATCCCAGTTTCGAGACTCTCTGTTTGCCGCCGCGGCATGCGCCCCGGCCATTCGGTCCGAGGTCTCAGGTTGCGGAATCCGCTCTCTCCGTCGACGGTCCAGAGCCTCGGCGAAAAGTGACCGGTGGTGTAAATTTATTAGCTAGGCGCAAGGACGTTTCTTTTTCTTGTGCGCGCATGCGCTATGCTCCACCTGCGCGTTCAAGAGGAACTTGGAAAAGTCGGACGAGTGTTGAGGCTGACGCTTGGTGGCCAAACAGTGACGAGCTGTACGACTCCTTGGAGAAGGTGGCGGAACAGCCAGAGCGGAAGATTCGAAGCCTCTAGCGTGGCGGCCAAACTTCGCAAAGGAGCACAGCCACATGGTCGCGACGTTACTAGTATCGCGACATAGTGTGTAGGGAGGGTTTTGTTGCGGCCAAACGGTTCAGCCTGAGGCACCGCCCAAACGGCGTATCCCACTTCCGGAGTATTAGCTCTCACGAAGTGGCGAACACACATGCGGCGGCGATCGACATGTTACGTAGCAAATTTGTATGGCATGCAGCCTGCCAGCCTGGGCCTCTCGCGGGCTTCCTTCTCGCTTTCGATCGAAGTTCCTACTCAGTGACTCAGTGACTCGTTCCGGCTGGTTTGGGAAGTCCTCCGACACCGCCACAGTTGAATCGGTACTTCTTGAATTAGTATCTTGCGCCCTTGCCGACGCTCGACTGGACTACTCGCAGCGCTCTCGCTGATATGACGTTCTCTGGCCAAGTCGTCTGGGTCTCAGAACCCCCGAGTAGACTTCAGTTCAGTCAAGCACCTTCATCAGGGGAATGGTGAAGAGCTGATATAACCAGATAGTTCTGATAAATACTCATCATTATGCCATAGAAATAATAAGCATTTATAATTATTGAAAATTAATTTCCATACTGAAAGCACATTATTTATACTGATATGTATTCATCATTAAGATGGCTGATTGATAATTCTATATCATTTAGATAATGCAAGATAATCAATCATCATATAATGATCTACTAACATCACCCTGATGGTTTATGAGCATGCAATATCATATGATGATCATACATTTTCCATATGCAAAATACAGAGATCATTTGATCGAATGTTAGATGTCTGGCTAGATTATCATCAAGCATATCAACTCTCTCAGTCAAAATATTCCACTACCAATAGTGGAGAATTGATATACCAGATAGTTCTGATCAATACCCATCATTTTGCCATGGAAACAATAAGCATTTATAATCACTGAAAGTTCATATTCATACTGGAGGCATATCATTTATACTGATGTGTATTCATCATAATGATAGCTAATGACCAGTGAGTGATCATTTCTTGATAATTCTATATCATCCAGATGAAGAAAAATAATCAACCATCATGTAATGATCAACACTTTGAGAGTAAACACCACTCTGATGCATTCAATATCAACATCTGACAATGCATTGTTTAAATATGAAATACAGATATCAATGACCAAGTTTGATCAAATGTTAGATGTCTGGCTGGATTCTCACCAAGCATACCAACTCTCTCAATCAAGATATTTCATTATCAATAGTCCACATCTGATTCAACCTGGTAGTTTAGCTAATTGCATGTAATTATGCCATAGAATTATAACCAGAGCTGATATGACCAGACAGTTCTGATAAGGACCCATCATTATGCCATGGAAATAATAAGTGTTTATAATCACTCAGAATCCATATTCAGGATGAAGCCATATGATCTATAATGATAGTGTATGTATCATTAAGATGGCTGGTGACCAGTTGATAATCATTTGTTGATAATTCTATATCATTCAGATAATAAAAGATAATGAATTATTATGTAATCACCAACCATGACCATCCTGATGGTTCATGAGCATTGAATATCAACATATGATCATCCATGATCCACATGTGAAATACAGACATCCAGGACCAAGTTTGATCAAATTTTAGAAGTCTGCTGAGATTATCACTAAGCATATCAACCCTCTCAGTGAAAATATCTCATTATCAATAATGAAAAGCAGATACAACCAGATAGTCCTGATAAATACCCATCATTATGCCATGGAAATTACAAACATTTATAACCATTGAAAATCCATATTCATACTGAAGGCACATAATCTACACTGATATGCATCCATGATCAAGATGACTGATGACCAATGTGTGATCATTTGTTGACAATGCTATATTATTCAGAGAAAGGAAAATATTTGATTATCATATAATGATCAGCCAACACCACCCTGATGGTTCATAAACACTAAATATCAAAAGATGACCATACATTAGCTACATCTGCCATACAGACAACCACCCACAGACATGACTAAGTTTGATCAAACATTAGTATATGTCTTCCTTATCACCAAGCATCCCAATACTATTCCACTTCCTGCAGATGTCATGATGACATCAAAGATAAGCAAAGATCACCTGCAAAATATTAAATAGCCCAATCCCAGCTATCCACCTGCCAGTGGTAGCCCAACCATTTTACCTAGACCTTGCCATTTTCCATATAGTATAGTATATTCTATAACAAGCACAAAATACAACCTCAAGTCCACTACTATATATAATACGAGTCATTACTACACAATATTTGTGCATTGGGAAAAGTCCGGGCTCCAGGTACTAGCAGTACTGATAGTATGCACTGGGTATGCCGTGGTGCAGGTCACGATTTTGTGACCCGCAAGCATACACGCAGGCGCTGTTGTCATGCCATTGTCATGTCGGCATCGCGTCTGTCACGCCCATCCGAGTCCGAGTCGTTGACTCGGAGGTCACGCCACCGTGTCACGTGGTCGTGTCGCAATGATCACAAGACACAATGATCCGGTGGGACTGACCTCATCATAGAATAATTGTGGTGATTTCGACTTGTGTCAAGGATCGGCCCTGACCCCTTCTTCCATTGAAGCGACAAACAATGTGATGCTAATTTTGTGATCTAAGGCATGGAGATGCGTTCGCCTTCATTAGACAGGAAACCTACTTGCAAGCGTCACAACTATTCGTCACTTCTTGAACTCGTGGTTGTTTTCCAAAAGTGCCGAACGAGCGTCAG
>JBBPPP010000238.1:0-19047 GCA_038092075.1 Leccinum fuscescens | reverse complement strand
TGGAGATAAATAAGCTCAAGTGTCCCTCAATTGATGATATAGCTCAAGCCTGTCATGGAGATAAGTAAGCTCCAGTGTCCCACAATTGTCAGTATAGCTCAGGCCTGTCATGGAGATGAATAAGCTCAAGTGTCCCTCAATTGATGATATAGCTCAAGCCTGTCATGGAGATAAGTAAGCTCCAGTGTCCCACAATTGTCAGTATAGCTCAGGCCTGTCATGAAGATAAATAAGCTCAAGTGTCCCACAATTGTCAGTATAGCTAAGGCCTGTCATGGAGATAAACAAGCTCAAGTGTCCCACAATGGATGGTATAGCTCAGGCCTGTCATGGAGGTAAATAAGCTCAAGTGTCCCACAATTGACGGTATTGCTCAGGCCTGTCATGGAGATAAATAAGCTCAAGTGTCCCACAATTGATGGTATAGCTCAGGCCTGTCATAGAGATAAATAAGTTCAAGTGTCCGATAATGGATGGTATTGCTCAGGCCTGTCATGGAGATAAATAAGTTCATGTGTCCAAATACTCTCAAGGGATATATTGTATGATCTAATCATATGTATTTTTGATAAAGATTGCAAGTCATTAAATGATGGATAATGTCATATATGAAATTGACATTTTGTTGAAATTTTCCTGATGCATGAACTAGCAGTCCAGCGTAGGGTATTCACTAAGGTTCGTCCCATGTTTCTATGTTCCTGCTCTTTACAATCGTTCTCCCGGTCCGCAGGTTTCTCGAACCTCCAAAGCTCAACATTATACTGTCATCGACAAGACCGAAGACCCCGCAAATCTTGCAAACCGTGTCGCAGAAAGGTGGAGAATTGTCGACAGGTTACAAACAGGCCGGTGGAATGGCAAGCTTGAACGAGCCGTTGCATGTGCACCTTCAGTTTTCTGTGAAGGCGATTTCGTCGATGTCGCCGTCACACTGGACATTTTCACGCTTCAACAGCGTCGGAAGATTGTCCGTGCACATTTGAACATGGAGCACGTTCTACAACTCGTGCCTTCAGACAAAGCTCGCCAGGTACGCCTACCATTTGTTTTTAAAAAACTTCCATTCAAGATACCACTTTTGTAGTTCATTTGTCGACATGACAGCGACCCGGAAATCTCAGGACTTGCAACCACCGATACCGTGCTTCCATCCACAACTGTCACTGTACGGAAGTCAGCTCTCGTATTTGGTGGTGATTCGTCTAAGTGATCGCTTTGTTTTGCTACTACATCTCTTCTTCCACCGTTGAGGTAATCCTATAGTACCTACCGACTCTTTGTTTCTGTTTTTGTTGTAATATTATCGTTGGCATTGTCGTGCCATTATGCCGTCGTGCATAAGCTCGGCCAAGGTCCACTGTGGGAAGTAAAGGCATGACTAATATGTGGCTGTGTCACTACCCCCTCTCCGCAGAAACTTGTAATGATATTCATTGTCCCCCACCCTGCCGCAAGCGCGACGCTGGGCCCAACCGGGCACTACGACGATGCTAGCGCAGAAAGGATGGGCGCTACCATGCCCCCCACACCCCATTCGAACCCTCACTCCTTTTCTTGCTCTCGTCGAGTCAACACCATGGCACGCGGGGCACTCCACCCTTTTTTTTTTGACTCCATTGCCCTCGTCGAGTCAACACGGTGGCACGCGGGGCGCCATTTCCTTTTTACTGCTCTCTTTCACTCCATCACTCTCCACCAGGCACACCCCTCAAGGCCTCACCCACAACGTCGACGTCGAATCGACACAAACAACACTCGCCCCACAACGTCAACGACAACACAACGTCACCACGCGCAGTATGTCCCTCCCCCTCTTTCCCGTCGACTGCGCGACGACAACTCGTCAGACTGCGTCGACAACAACATCAACGCAGCGACAACGGTGTCGTCGCCGACCGTCACGGCAAGACGATGGCGACCCCTTCAGTGACAGTGTCGACAGGACGCCGACGCAACGAGTGCCGACTATAACAAGTGTTCTTTTTCCTTTTTCATTCTTATTCTTTTTCCGTGTGCCACGGACGCAGCCTCGACCGCGACCACGAAATCGACTACACCACGACCCACTGACACTGCCACGACAGCGACGACGACGCAATGCCGACTGGCGACACGGACGACGCTGCGATGTCGCGTCGGAAACAGGAAGACGACATGAATGACGGTGAGTATTGACGTTGTCGGTGCCACTACTTTAATAAGTCCTAATAGTAGACGCTAACACGTCCAACATTAACCACATAGTCGGACACTACTATATCTCTCTACACTTTGGCAGTGATGGGAAACAACGTATCTGGCATGACATAAAAGGTACATGTACGTCGTGTGGTCATTCGTCCCTCGCTACCATTTCCTACCCTTTGTTTATGACGTCGTGCGTAATTGTTTGTATTCAACGTCATGAGTTTGTTCGTTGACAGTCCCAGGCATTGACATCTACTGATCGGTTGCGATATCGAGCATATTTGAATGTATTGTCCCGGTGGTAGTTCATGGACAGTTTTGAAAATTCCGTCCCTCAACAGCTGGCATTCACTACTCGCAAGTCGGTCACGATGTCATGCACGTTGCAATGTTTTGGGCGGACATGCCCGGTGGTTGTTCGTTCACACTGGTGGTTTAGTCAAATTCGATTCTGATCGGTTGAGATGTCGTGCGTCTTCAAATCAGATTCAGTTCGACAAAGTTATATATTGGAACAGACTCGAGATGGTCTTGCCTGGCAGTAACCCTTCAAGTCGGACATGCCTCCCAAGCCTAAGCGCAAACGAGAGGCTAGTACCCCACTGCCGGACGACTCTGTTGTCTCCTCCTTGTCGTACGCTCAGTAATGACACCATTCGTTTCACATTGTGATCTCATTATTGTCGTTTCAGTTCATCGTTGTCCGGCGGCACTCTCGATGCCAGCTCCACAGAACATCTTGGTGACGTCGTTGTCGCCAGTAAGGATCGTGCGTGTCCTTATCTCCCTCTTCATTGCCTGGCACAGACTCTAGGTATTGCAGCAATTCTCGCTCACGGCACAGGCATCACACCAGACACCGACCATCATGATGCGGATGGTGTCGCGTCCAACTCATTGGGTGCTATCTCCAGTCCCAAAAAGCCACGCCTCGCATCTGATGCTGCCGGTATCACGGACGACTCGGCAGGAACGCACGACTCGGATGAGCTATATGAAATCACTGTGCATCCTGATTGGAGACCACTGATTGATGACCACACTGTGAGGTACATTTCAAAGCCATTCATATCACGCTGATGTGCAGCTCACCTCAACACCTTCTAGTCGAGTTCTCAAGTTGGTGAACCGTGGATCTCCACGATTCAATCGTTTCGCCTTCGACAAGTTGCCACGGGTATTCACATGGGGAAGATCTGCCTCCACCAGCGCCCTCATCTGCAACGAGGTCAATCAGCCTGTTGTGGTTTGCTTTGCTGGAATTGTGGACGAAGTGATGCTCACCACTGAGTCTTGCCGTCACTCTTCTTCGCACGCTATCGCTGTACAGCCCGTCACCCAAGGAACAGCATTGTCTTGCAGACAATATCTAACTTCGATCAAAGCCCCCTCCACAAGTAAGTTCTTTGGTTTGTCACTGCTCAACTTTCTTGTTAAATCTCGTGCTTGAAGCGTTCAAGGGTTCCGACTGGGATGTTGTTCGAACATCTCGCTTCATCAGGGTCAGACGAACATGTTTTACCTGTTTCTGCTTCTGACATTTGACTTTTCAGCAACGAAAGCCTTTCACTGATGTATATGATGGGCGGGATCGGTTTTCTGAGAGGAAGTCTGACATGAATTCACTATCCGCAGACGATATCGACATCGGCGATTTGGTTCTCGTTGATTGTAAGATTCATCGTTGGCCTCCCAATCCTCAGCTCAAGGGAGGTCCTTGGACTGAATGGGCTACTAAACTCGATTTGGACTGTGTATATTTGATGCTTAAAGGTGTTCGCACTACCCCTTTGGGGGTTCCTGATGTGTCGGAAGAGGGAGAGGCTTTCTCTGTCTAGCTACTATACCACTATCCTCCGTGTACAATTTGCTTTGTAGCCTCTGAATTGCTAGGCTTGCCTTTTCCCGCACCCGATGGAGGTCATAGATACCCGCGTGCACGTCAGGACCCCCACTCCCTCGCCTCAAACACTGCGTGCTGATGGGTTTGTTACGAAAGATATGAAATTGGACAAATGAAACCTCCCTTTCTTATTTTACAATGTTTCGACCTCTTGAGTCGCAAACTCAGTTGAAAAATTTTCTGCGAACTGAATACCCATATCCCTTGCCTCTGAACCAATATATCTTACTATGTCGTTTCCTGTTTCCTTTTCAGACTTCACATCCTTTCCGGACTGCCGCTTCGCATCCGGTGCATTTTCACTGTTCAAGATCTGATTATTCCGATCACGCTTACAGTGTATTATGTGTTGCATGACTCTCGTTGATACACTTTTACACACTAGCCAATTTTGCCTTCGTCACTGTCGCCGTGGCCTTGTGTGTATTGTCAACCGAAACAAGTTACGCCTGTGTGAACATATCCGTAGTACAGATATTCTACTACCTCACTGTGAATTAACGGATGTCCAGCAAAAGTGCTATATATGATGTCTCTTTCATTCAAGTTCAAGTTGTGCACCGTACACGTTGCTGATAATGGTGCATACAAGATGCTTCAAACTCAGTCTTGGAAAAGATATTGTCTGGGAACCTCGGACATTTAGCAAAAGACTGCGATCAGACGATGACTATATGTTGAGATCGTATGCCCGGGCCTTTCATTAAATATCATGTACGCACTGTGTTGTTTCCAAAAGCCGCCTCACTCTGTCTTCGGCTTCATTGATAGTGGCACATGTCTCCACCATGACTGAATTATCTTCTGAAGTCAGAATTTCTGTGCATTCAAGTTTCATTGGTCGCATTTGCGTCTTTCCGATACCGCATCAAATGGAACCTTACCAGATACATGTTCGAACTCGTCTCGGGGTAGGTTGATGGGCACGTCGGTGAATTGAATGGTGAATACTTGCAGACATCCTTGACCACCATCTTGTAATAGCAGCAAATAGTGTTCGGTCGACATGTTCTGTGCTGTGTATCGGTGAAGTGTCTACGGTCATATGATTTTGCATTTTAATATCTCGTTTTGATATGCAATTCAGACGCAGTTACCGTACACTGGCATGCTTTGAATTGCTTTCTACAAATTTACTTTGACGTGAACGGGTATCCAGCATCTTTGACGCCCGGTGTTCGTCTCATCCGCTGGTATTACTACCTGCCAGTGCACATTCCATCTGAATCGAGACACACACGACCAGAGGTGGGCATCCAACTTGGAGTCACTTCATAGATGCATCACCTAGTAAACACTTGCACATGGGTACTAGTACCTGATGAGCATCGCATCGCCTTTCGTAACTGTTACCCGCTATTGTACCTTTTAAACATTCTGTTCCGGTTCTCTATAACAGTATTCGATTTAGTTACATAACTTGATGCCTTTTTGACGTTCGTTCTCTCACTGACTTTACTAATTTCTGAGTACAATGCAAGGCCCATTGGACACGTACATGTCATGCAGTCGTAACTCCTACCAACGACACGAAACCTTGTAAACGCTCTCGTCCTGCCATGCAACTCTCTCCTCCTAAACACCACATGGGTCCTCGCCCTTCTTTCCAACATCCGATACCATCTTTAACTTGTAGAATCTCTTTTATGCCTTCAGCACCACGATGCCATTGCACAAACATACAACCTGCATCATATGCTGTTCTCACCCTGTGAGGACAATCCTTCGCTTCGTAGCATCGATGCTGACACCCTTCTTTGTCCGCCCATACCTTGCCTGTGCTCTGCAGTTCGTACCCACGGTTCTCGTACTTTTCCCAACAATCAGCTTGAGTCCCAGGTGACCTCGTATCCTTGTCTGCTATTGCATTGTTGAACAAGCTTCGTTTGTGGGTCGTCATACGAGGATACGCAGAGAAGAATCCATCAGCAGAGATGAAATTCATGACTGCCGTCAAGTGGAAGTTGAAGATTGGGGTGGTCGCGGAATAGGTGCTTGACTCTACAATGTCGACTCTCCGGTCACCATTTGTGAGTGTAGTGACAGATAGAATTGGCATCTTCTTGCCCCTATACACGGAAGAAGGACGGCGGACAGGGACGTAGCCGAAGGTTCGGAAATGAAGTATAACATCCGTTTTCTGGTGGCGAGGGACGTAAATGTCCATGTCTTGTGGTTTCCATCCACCACGGGGATCGAAGAGATATAGAGCGAACGAGCCAGAGATGACTGATTTTTTGTCCCGTAGAATTGCTGCTAGTTCATCCAAGTTGACTCCAAATGGCAGCAACGCGCGACTGTAACGTCTATCCATGGCAGCGTGCATGTAGTCGTAGTTCTTCTTCGACGTACATCCATAGGTCTGCATGTCCGCGAATGTCATTTCGTTGACTATCGTTTCCTTAACCTCTACAGGTATGCCGTCCACTAGCCATCCATTCCTCATCTATGAGATCATCAGAACTATGCCGGCAAACACAATTATCAATACCTACGTTTCGGTCAAGCACAACAAGTCCGTTTCGCGACATAATAGCGATTCAGTACGTCCATAATCCCTTCGATTCTTTTAATCTCATCCTTCCCGTCTCGTTCATTTCCCCCTGGTTACTTTGTCCCCCAAAAAAAGTGAAACCTGTCAATGCTCGACAGCCTACACTACAGGCGATTTGGATCATGCGTGACAGCCTACACTACAGGCAATTTGATCATAGAGGACTCTGTTGTCTCTCCCTTGTCGTACCATGTGATCAACTAATGACTTATATGTACTCCTGTCTGACACCTTTGGAACGAGCCCGCGTCCAAATTCTGTGTGATATCTTACACCATGTCTACTGTGGTCCAAGTCAGTCAAATGGCAACGCGGATCCGCCTTCACAGACCTGTTCGTACTGCACTTCTGGCCTTTGCAATCACTGACTACACATTGCGTCCGATGCGTCGTGCAGAAATATCCTGTCAACACCGTCGGCATCCTTTTTCCCGCACAGTGCAACCACCCTATGCAAGTCAACGTACCTGCGGCCACTTGTGCTTCCAACGGAAACTTGCTCAATTCATACCACACTGCCGTTTACCTCCATCCTAAACTCTTCAAGAAAACAAATATCGATTCCAATGACAATGCATCCGAAGATCATCATCATGACAATGATCCTACTCCTTGTTCTGTTTGTTCAAGTTATGATGGCCCACCCATCGACCACATAATTTTTGACAAGGTCCCTCTGATTTCTGGCAATTTCATTTATCTGGAACGTCCGGTGGTCATTATCTTCGTACGCCAGTCGATTGCTCAAAGCATGCAACTCCCTTTCAATGAACTACTGGCCTCAAGTCAGACATGTGCTACCCGGCTACCAGCACATATGAACATCTATGGCAATTTGCTCGTCTTACAATTGTCTTCCACCCGACCCGGTGTGGTCGTGGATTGCCCGGTGGAACACCTTAGGTATATTCAACTATTGGTAGCTTTGTATGCCTTCATATTCTGTTGGCTATTGACAACTGTGACTAAACATCATCCACAGGTACCTTAACCATCCAAGCAGTGTTCTCGTAAACTGATACATTCTGTTCTTGGCTACCGTTGTGACATACTTACTGGCTCGCTTCACAGTGCCTGTGTAGCTGTTATTCGTATTCGGTGCGTCTAGTAATGCTTTCAAATAACCATATTTACTCTGTACCTCTTGACTTACATACTGGCTCGCTTCACGGTGCCTGTCTTGCTCGTAATCATATTTCGGACCTTGTGGTGCTGTTATTTGTATTTCGGAGCATCTAGTAATGCTTTCAAATATTCAAAGAATCTCAGTCTGTTCATCTTGACTTACATACTGTCTCGCTTCACCGTGACAGTGCCTGTCTTCAAGTTCAACTTGCAGGTATTCGCATTTCGGAGCTTCTAATGCATTCAAATAATCTGTTCCTCCGAGTCTTGGTTCGCCACGCTCTGTCATGGTATCCATGCACCACTGATCAGAGACTTTGAATGACTATGATCCTGATTGTGATAATTTGATCGCTGGTCTGAGTTGACAGCTTGATCACATATAAACATTGGGTGGGACGATTGAGCCTACCACTGGCTGCTGATTTTTTCTGATGGAAGGTCGCATTCACAGCAAGTGTTTTGCTTTTCACGTTTTTACTTCTCGCTCACGGTCCTGTATGCAGTTCACTATTCCTTTGACAAAACTGTGACCTTTACTTATGAGGAAGGTCGTTTCTTCTTCGTTGGAAACTTCCTCCGTATTTCCGACGGTACGATAATTGTCGATCGCCCAGATGGCACTTTGTTGCCGTTAGACGATATAATCTGTGAGTCTCTCTCAATCGACTCCCCTGGCTTTCGACTGCAACATTCCATTACAGATTATATCGCTCACGCACACCCCCACACGTTGGCTTTGCTCAACCCGCACTCTGTTTCTCGCAATGCGCGGGATCTTATTCAACAATTGAGTCAAGTTGTGTGGTCGAGCTTACTTGTTAAGGGGCAAAACTCTCCAGAATGATCCCTTAATATTTTAGCTGGTGCGCTATGTCAGTGTATTAGAGTACTATATCGTAGCAGCGCACCTGCGCCATGTCCCGAGTCTACTTATCATATTACTGTATACCAAGGGGCTGCCCGAGTGCGAGCGAAAGGCCCCGCCGTACGTGCGTCACGCTATGAAAGCCGTTTCTCTTGTTGTCAGCCGGGCGGGCCTCGTTACAAATGAGGTTGTGGATGGAACGTGTTGGCCACATCCTCTGAATCTTCCTTTAATAACTGGTTGCATCTTCGGATCCCCTCGTTGTACGTCATATACAGCCGTCTGAATCCTGTCGACACGTATAGGCACTGCAGGAGGGTTAAGGGAAGATGGCCGTCATATTTTAATTGTTTGTCCTGTGGGGACACCCAGTGGGTCCAGGTCTGCCCGGAGGGCCTTAATATAAATTATGGCGTGATCTATTGTTTTTTTTTGAGAGGCTTTTTTTTTAAGAGAGGCACAACGGCGAGAGGCAACTGGCTAGCCTAAGTAGTCCCTAAAACGCACGGCACAAGGCGCACTAGTCTCGAGCCGTTCTGGGAAGCGCTTAGTGGTGTCGGAATTTGCCGCGCTATAGGAAACATTTGCTTCCCGTGTTTACCCGATTTCCTATAACGGCTCGAGACTAAAGGCGTACGACAATTGTCACATTGGAGCCATGAATGAATACTATCCCACGCAAGGCTCGCTAAATCGTACAAATCTATGTCACAGTGCTAGTCAAAGTCTCGTATTCGTCATAAAACTGCACTTAAGCGACCGATGGTTGGTTTAGCTGCTATGCTACAAGACTAATACGAATGCAAGTAACAAGGATATTCTCGTGCAAAGCTATGTACAAGTTGACTGTTGCTCGTCAGCTCGCGCCGGCAATAAAATAGGTGAAAATGCCAGAATGTATTGGTAGTTAGTTAGGGCATAGTTGTGAAAGCTTATAGAAATCAACACGGGACCGAAACGATATGGAAGCGAATCATTCCAATGGGACCGTTACCCTGAAACAACCGAGACTCTCGAAGAGCAATCCTGGATAATAGTCAAACGTTTGCTCCCGATCATGCTGCGCAGAAGATGGGTGTCCAAGTCCATTCTGGAATGTCCATTGCCCTTGCTCCCGAAGATCACGAGAGGGATTACGCCACTAATCGGGGGCGTATTAATCGGTCCCGACAGTGGTGGCGAAGTGTAGTTTGACATGGCGAACGATGCATGATGTCAGCTCCAGGCCAAGAGGTGAGCAACGAAGACCTCTGCCCGTTCCCGTGCATCGTGGGCTTGACAGTCCTTTCCGAGACATGAACGCGCACACAACCTCGTCCTTCTTCAGTCGGTATGCGTCCAAGGAAATCAAAAAATCTCGGCTACTGTCAATCGCAACCGAAGCTGTTCCATGTTCAAGAGAAGGTCGTCGTGTTTCTGTCCCCTTTCTGCTAGGGCTTGGAGCCGCGAGTTCTCTTCTTCAAGTGCCTTGACACGGCTGAAGGCAATACCGTCAACGAATGGAAGCGAAAAGCAAGGGAAGAAGAAATCACATTTCCATTGCCTCGAACTCCTCTCTCTTTCGCTGCCGACTGAGGAAGGCGACAGCCCGGTCCTTAAGCAGACGTGCCTCGCGGCTTACTCAAGTCAGTAACGTCGGGGGGGGGGGACAAAATCTTTGGTGGTGATCCTCTCACCACCCTTCCTTCAGCTGAGTACCGCTATCCAAGGAAAGTCAATTGGCGTGGTATCGAAGGGGTGCGTCCACGTTATCAAAGTCGAAGGCTTGGTTCGTTGACAGGCATGATTGTTATTCGCCCCCTCCGACGATTATGATTCGGGTGTGAAGGGTGGTGCGATCAATGTTGTACGGAGTGGAGAAGATTCGTCTGGGTTCGAAGAGACGGAAGCTTGAGGTGAGGGTGGTAGATTATAGTAGTTCCATGCGACACCCATTGCCTTTTTGGAGAAAGAGTACTGATTGTCCAATGCCATGTCTCCGGATACGAGTGCTACTTCGGGCATGTTCAGATGAGGTATGGACAGAGGCTGGAGTTGAGAGATGGGGGACTGGAGCAACATGGGGACGATGGACTGGGAGCGGGAGGGAGCAAGGGGATATCCTTTAACTATAACGCTCGTATTCTGATCGCGGATTTATACCTCCCGTGTAGCAAAGTAGGACCGTAGTCGCGATCTCTTTAGCGACCAAATCAAGCACGTATTTGATATTGAAAATACGTCCGTGCTCGGTCGTTATACGATTCGGGATAATAGCAGATCTACGTCCATTTCCGTAAGTAACTTCAGAATATAGCTCAGGACCGCTTTGGGGGTGATACTCTCAGCTCCGGCCAATGAAGGTCTTGACAGCCCTGATCCAAGCTGACCGCACAAATTATCAGTCATAGCAATTCAAGCTTGGGCGCTGAGATTGAGGATCATGTACCTGGTCAAATGATCTCGTCTTCATGTTGACGAGCGTGTGTGTACACCACCTCGTTGAGGTGCGTGCAAACTGCCAGCACCGCATCGCACTTGCGCCAATCTGTGCACATTGCCTCTGTGCAGAAGGCTGAGGAGCGCCTTCATCTCCTAAACAGGGGACGTACCGGTGGATTTGCGTGTTCGCGGCCGTGCAGAAGATACTTAATGTAGCGCGGCTGAGTAGTCTCGGATCCATCCGTTTGGGGACGGCGGAGTATCAGCTGGGCCCGAACATGTGGGAACGAGATACTTACCTGTTACCACTTGAAGCCGTGTACTTTTGACTTTCAAATTTGCACGAAGTTGTTCCTGTTCCTAACGGCCCCAGCCACATTGAACCAAGGCGCTGCGGGGTGCTCGACGACGGCGGTGCCGCGCACTCGGATCCCGTCCCGCAATGCTGCCCTGACTGGCTTGGTTTGGCAGAGTACACCCGGGAAAGGGTAAGTATTTCCGAGCATGTCTGACTTCGAGCTTTCGAGTCGAGCCGGGCGGAGCTTCAAAGTTGATTATTCAATTTGGGCCACGTTCCAGTTGGTTGAACGATTGTGTGGTGTGGTGTACGTTGACTGGCCAAGGAAGGTATCTTTGTCTTAGTTCTGGCAGTGAGTGTTTTCGTGGCTCTACATGGGTGAGTTACTGGTGAGTTCTAGCTATAGGTCATAGGACTATAACGTCTCCTTCGCAGAAAATTCGGACCCTCAAAGTACCTCAATTTTCAAGGGCAATCATGCCGCCCCCAGTGCTCCAGGTTCAATATGTATAAACCCTGCTGAGGAAACTATTCGCTCAGCCACTGGGACCTCATATGATTCACTAGTAGACGACCCTCTGTACTTCGCTGAGCATCCAGTAAGTGGATTCCTTCAAAGTTCGAGAGTGAGACTAACATTGTACAGGGTGGTCAGGACACCCCTCAATATCCCGGCAGTGTGCAGGAGGCCGAACTGTTGATCACCACTGTTCGCGCTCAGCGTGATGTATTAAAGGCTCAGTTGGTCGTTGAGGAAGGGCAAATGAGCCATAACATGGCGCGTGCCAATTATTACCTCCTGCAATTCAAAAAGGCAGTACAACGTATGCAACGTGTGAAAGGAAAGTTGGCAACTGCAGATCAAGTTGTCGGACGTGCTAGGATGGTCATCTGTGATGGTGGATATGTCTCTACATTGTCTATCCCTTCCTCCCCTCGTGTACGGCATCCACGCAGTAAGTCCACCGATCCTTTCATTTTCTGTGATTCATTAACCTTTGCTGTTCAGAGCGGCGGTTGACAGTGTTCCATTGATCACATATTGTTAAGTAAATTACCTAGCGTACTTTTTGTCGTCTTGTAAGCTTCAACTCAAACTGTTTGCTTATGTCCACGGAATTATTGTAAATATACCATCGTAGCGGCGCTCTTGCGCCAAGTCCCCGACTCGGTGACGAGACACTCGATTCCCTGATTAAGCTCTACCAGACGCATCGTTTCCATCAACGATACGGTGTACAGATACACCCGCTCTTGATGTTTCATGATCATATGTGGCACCTGAAAGTCCAACCACAGGTTCCAGACCTCCTTGATCATCTGCGGATCAATGTTAACCGCGAGCCAGAACCCGTCCCACGGAGCCGATCTCGAACAGAAGTCCGTTCACGGACATGTCTCGTCGGTTGATGTCGTACAGCTACGTGTCAAAGACCGGTCAAACTTCTTGCGGAACGCGGTTGATTCGAACTGCAGCTTTCGATCCTCTGCATATAATTCCCAACCGTGTCCGAGCACGTCTTCAACACGTTTCATGTAGGTCAGGAATTCATCGATTTGTCGAGCCCCGCATCTGATACATGTCATTGCGATATTTGAACTGGCAACGACGGCGTCAGCTAGCACGGTTCGAGAGAAGTGACGCAATGTGCGTCTTATTGTGTAGACGTTTGATGTGCGCCTTGATAGAGTCGATGAGTAGGAGTGATCGGGATCGTTAGCACGCCGTGTAAGCTCAAGGTACTAAGAAACGACGACGGCTACCTTTGGTCGAATGAAAAAACGTATTAAGCTCCCATCCGTGCGAGTAGATGAAGTGAGGAGCGGTGCATAGTGTTAATCGTAGCGGAGCACGACTGTACCATCATCAAGTAATCAATTCCCACGTTAATCAAATCGCTTTGCAGAGAGCGGCGTGACGTTTCTGGCTCTGTGAAAACCCTCCCCCACTTTCGTGGGAGTCGGGGATCTAGTACATGCTATAATATCAGTTTGCCTCTGGAAGTTCCCGCACGAGGAAGAAGGCGCGAGGAAGAACTGCATCAGTCAATTTGTCAAATTTCTATATACAGTCGGACACCCCTGAATGGACAAAACATCGCACCGGATTCTTTGCGAATCCATCTGGGAAGCTCGGAAAGCTCTTTGATTGCATATTCAAGGACAAGAGTGGTCGCTCTGCAGCTACATCATGGGTCGATCAGCTCGCTTTGGAGCTTGTTTCTGAAAAGATTGCGACGGAGATGGAGGTCATCAAGACTTCGCTCATGTGGACGATCAGCAGCACCACCCCAGACGCTCTGCTAAGATGGGATATCGATGCGTTTATCGGTCCTCTTGTTGAAAAGAAGGCCCCTACCCTTGGATATATTCTCCAGACTGCAGCCCAGACGAAACGCGCAAAGGAAAAGAATAAGATCAAGACATGCACTACTGTATGCATATAATCCTATGTTCTCTGAAATATATTGATCGTTTTCAAGGCTTGCAATGTTATCGTAGCGCAATTAGCTAAAGAGCGCTCTCAGAACGCGCTCTTTTTCGCGATCCCGTTCACCTTGTTCCTCTGGACGAACGGAGCGTCTCGTCAAACAATCGAGGCGTTATACAGATGCAGCCTCTGCATATCATTCTCGTCGCTCACCACATTACTACATCAACTTGCAGCGCAAAGTATCGAGCGCGCTGTCTGTATCGCCACCGATCCTCACGTACTTTGCTGGGACAACATCAACATCTCGACGTCAATCTTTGTCGAACAGCGAGACTCAGCACCAGCTAAAGTTCAATCCGGAACGTTGCCATCCTATACCGGATCAACGCTAACCCCGTCGATATGCGACTTTCTCCGATGCTTGCACGCGCACAACACGCAACTGATCTCACAGTCACTGGCGACGTTCGACCTGCACCTGATCAATGCATGGCTTTCTATAGCCAGCTTCGTGTCCACATAATCGACATTTTATTCAAGTTTGCCCGGCCTTTTGAGGGATTTCCGCGTCCAGATGACCCACGTCTCATCCCATACGGACCGTCGCAAAATGCCTGATGGACTTCACACAAAAAAATTCCCCCTTCGCACCTCCACAATCGATGAGAGCTCTATCTCAGGCAACATTGCTGTCGTGAATGACGTCTACCTCAATCAACTCAAGTTGAATCCCGAGAAACTTTTCGATCGCGCCGTTCCTAGCATCAATGATCAATCGACTAATGCTCGTATCCGTGGTGCCAAGACCTTGCGAACAAAGGACGTCAATCCCTTCACCCGCCTTCAATTCTTACAACTCGGCTTTGGGCTATTCCACCTATGCATGAATCTTATCTGGGCCCTTCTACACGTTCACCGTGGCTCTATCAATCAAATTGGCAGCCTTACATATCTCTTTGGAGTTCTCGATCGTACCCGACTTGGCTGTGAGCATTCCGACTACCATACGTTAATCTCCACACTCTTCCAGATCTTACACGGCATCATCCTCAATGCATGGAGAGTCGAGTCTGGCTTTTCTTCATTGGCTGCATTTGCCTCGTCCAACCCTTCGGCAGACGATCTTGTTCGGATTGCTGGCAAGATCATCCAAAACCACGCATCACTGCCCGACCGAAAGCCAATCCCACCTAGAACCACGACCAAGGCAATCGATCCACAAGTCGATGACGATGTTCCACAACAGAATCTCCGTCTGCTCACACGCGATCTACTCTATGTTCGCGAACTCACGACTGCAGTCTCACATGGAGATTTCGGGCGTGTCGAGGATATCCTTGGAAACCTTGCAATGATTTTCCGTGGTGCAGGTTCTAACAACTACGCAAGTGAGATTTTACATTGGATCTACAATGTCAAGAACATTTGGACCCCCACATTCGCGTACGTTTATCTCAATGTATTTTCTTTCTGATGCTACGGTTTTCTACAGAGAGATCATGCGAGACAGCGTGCTCGTGAACTTAACAGGTCTCGAGGATCACTGGATGCCGGTTGACTTGAATATTGAGCATATAATCAAGTTTCTTAAGGTGAGATCTTGTATACATACTTCCGAGTCTGATCACAACTATTACTATGAATGAAATAGACCTTTTTCGCACAAAAGGGAGTGTATGCATCGTGGGATCGATTAGGAGATATCTCTACATCCGTAGACCTTCTCCAGAACGTCCGCAAACAGGTTCTGCGTGCCCTCAAGACACCTTATCACGGAATCACGCACATTGATCCCGATGTGACGGCCTCTGTCTACAAAATCGCTAACAAAGTCAGAGAATTAGAGCTCGATCGATACAAGCCAGACCGTAATGAAAATTTCGACACTGTGAGACCGATTGTAGACACACTGGCAGTGGGAGAACAGAAGCTAAGATCGTCGACCATTGCGACATTCAATCGAAAGGTCAAAACAATGATGGATGGAAAGGGGTATGAAGTTGAAGAAGACGAGATCCCGGTTATTAATTTTGCTTCATCCGAGTCAGACGAATAGGGAATACATTCGATTGTACAGAGTGGACTACTACTACATGACTGCAGAAAAACTCTCGGGAGTCTGTACCGTAGCAAATCGAACCCCCTTCGATCTTTTCGGTGCTGGTGGGATAAGGCTGCTCGATGCATGTTGGGGATGCGAACACGATGGATCGGAAGTGGCACGTTCAGTCTTGAGGCTTTGTTCGAATTGAGTGATCGTTTCGAAGAGTTTGAGGCCATATTGGTTCGCCCAGGCGTCAGTCTCTTCCAGGAGTGCAACAAGGTCTTGCAATGTCGGAATTTTTGATGAAGGTGTCCTGCTGATGAGTTCGAGACCATTGTTGGTGAGGATCCACGAAGATGGGAAGAAGGAACAGAGATCCCAGTGAGTTTGTGCGCGCCAATTTGCAAGTAAATCGAAAAGCGCCTGTCGTTCGGCTGCAGGACGCATTTGACTCCGTTTGCGTTTGTTCGGTTTGGAGTTGGATTCCGAGTCAGGGTTGTTTTGGGACACAGCACCAGTCCAGAGTGGTCCAAGGAAGAACCGAGTGAGATCGAAGTCGGTGTTGTGATGGCGATCGCAACACCAGAGGCCAGTGAATTCTAAAGCTAGAATATATTTTGAGGAATTGTACGCTCGAGAGAGGCTTTACCTTGCGGTAACTTGTCTCCAAGGTATCCGGCGAACATATCACGAAGGCATGTTTTTGATTGAGCGTATTGTATCGATGCTATACTTGTTCGATCTTTCTTCGATGGGTTTTTCTTGAGATTTCCAGCATACGGTTCATCCGGATCCGGTCTGTTAAGGGACTCTGATGGAAGATCGAGTGCGAACGGCTCTACCATCAAAAGAAACAAGCCGCTGGAGTTGGGATCACGAGCCGCACGCCCGGCTCGTTGCGCTAGCTCGGCCATATTTTTGCAAAGTCCATATTGGACTACGATACGGACACCTTGTAGATCAAGGCCCTGTTTGACATATTTAGTTTTACCAATTCCTTGCTCATTTTTGCTTACCGTTGCAGCCCCTGCTGTCGCATGAAGGATCCGACAGATTCCGTCAGGCTTAGAGAAATCCTCGAATATTTTCTGAAGGTAGTCTATCGACATATTAGAGTGGTAGTGCTTAACGATGCCCTGATCTCGGAGAGATTCTGGAAGGCGAGAATCGATGAATTCGGCTGCATTTGCCGTATCTTGCTGCGAGTCATGGAAGACGAGTGTTTTTGGGATGGACATTGGCGGGTGGAATGTAGACGGGATTAAAAAAGAGAGGTTTTCGAAGTTGTGGAGCGTTTTTATTATCGGGAGAGTTGCGAACGTTATGTTCGGGCGATTGGTGGTGAGTCGGATCTCCAAGGCATTGGCGGAAAGAGAAAGGTGGGTCTTGACTGTCGCCAGAATATGGTCCGGTAATGTGGCAGATAGTGCTTGAATAGGTATGTCTTTCGAGAGGAGAGGTCGGAGTAAACCGATCTTGCCATATGCCGGGCGAAAAGCATCTTCTCCATAGTGTGGTAAGCCCGCCGTATGGATGTTGTGTGCTTCGTCGACATGAATGCGTGCGATCTTGTTAACAAATGTCCGATTTTCACGAACGAGTCTAGCAAGACGAGGAAGATGGCCGTTGTATGGCCCAAGTTTCTCAGGGGATACTATTAGTTGCTGAAAATAACCATCTCGAACATTCTTTCGAGCCTGTCAATACTGTAAAATATAAGACCGAATCACTTACCTGCCAGAGAGTTTCATCATTAGGGGTATCCTCATTGATTGCGATCGTCTTGATCCCATACCGCTCAGATTCGAGCACCTATAAATAACATGTAGCCGTCTATCATGTTGTCAGTACCGTATACTGTTATATTATCTCACCTGCGTCAATTGGAGGCGCTTTAGGGGCGAAACCGTTATAGTTATCGAGTTCGGGCGGAGAAGCAAGGGTATGAACAAGCAGAGTGTTTTCCCGCTACCAGTACCGGCAATAATGATGGAATCCCGTTGATGTAGCGTCGCCAGAGACGCCTTGAGCTGGAATACGCGCGGAATGACACGGCCCTCAGTTACTACCCATACAATCCCGCAGGCTCGGAGAGCTTCGAGTTTGTCTTCATGATCGAGATTCTCTATGTATTCGGCAACGCTTCGGTCTTTCAAAAACGTCGATGCAGATTGTATTAGTACGTCCGCTGGGGCGCGTCGGATTCCGTCAACGAGGCCTGCAATGATGGCTTCCCGGTCCATACGGCTCAGGCACTCCCGGTCGGCTCGTGTCGTCCTTGATCGATTAACCGATCAATCGGTTGTTCAATGTTAGAACTCAGCTCAAAGTAGCAAATTATTCGTTTTCAAACGCAAATTGTACGGTTTCTCATTGGACAAAAGTCACGTTGTCGTGGGAGCTCGCTCCACCCCCTTGCGCCACAACCAGTTTTACCAGTCCGTCTATCGACGGCTTGCTTCGCCTCAGCATTGCCTCTTTTGGACGTGACTGGTCACCAGTCTAGGACGCGACCACCTTCGCCCTCTCTTCATTTAAGGTTTGCCATTCAAACGACACTTCTGTCATTTGCAAGTTCACCTTCGTTTGTTTCAGACTCATCGGACTTCGTACACTAGAGCAGCAAAAGCTCTTGATTGCGAGGAAATATTGAGTCGAATTTTCCGTGGGCGATGCATCACGGATGACGAAGAAAGCAAAAAAGAAAAAGAATTATGCCTCATGGAATGAGAATTTGTTTTTGTGGGTACATTTTCGCCGTTCCACGGCAGGGGACTGAATAGTGTCAGTGATGCGGCGAGGAATGTTCCACCATCATCGTGAAGGTTTATCAAAAACATATTATGCGAAAGGACATATTGGCCTGTATTTTCGCTGGTACTATTGGTAGCGTGTTGGAAAATCTCAAGGACTCCTGGCGGTATGAGCTCATTTGGTGTCATGACTTCTGCTGATGCGATCTCTCTGATCAAAGTACTCGAGGAGCCTCTTCCCAACCTGAATGGTTCCGGTCATTCTGGGTTTACGATCAAGTTCACTGTATCCTCCGACAAGCATGGGGACGTGAACGCGGATGAACGTCAAGCTGCAGACGCTGTCACCAGGGCGACCGAAGCGGTTGAAGCACTCGTTCTCATGCCCGCAGTTGTCGGGGCGCTGAGCACGGCGGTTGTCATTGGTCCAAGGGTTGCAACTGGGTTGACGACGTCC